>LBNU01032019.1:23613-37035 GCA_014162995.1 Artemisia annua
TTTCTTATCATTCTTACAAAATCTTCTATAAGTCCTTTACCACCTTTGCATGAGAATTTGTTTTCGTGCCTTATGATAATGGTTTAGGCGTATTTGAGCTCGTTGGCTTATTTGGTAGCTTATTTAGTGTCTTAAACTTGTTCCTTATTAAGTTTTTATTGGATTTTGTCACTTTTAGTCATTAGTTTCACGGTACAAAAGTGTCCAGCGTCTAAAATTGTTCCTAGCGAGTTTAGTTTTTAGGGTTTAGCGAGTATGGGTATTCTCTAAAAAGTTAGCGAGTATGAAAACAATTTCTAGCGAGTATGCGGAAATTGCTAGCGAGTATGGTCCTTGGCTAGATTTCTTAGCGAGTTTGGTCAATAGTCCAGCGAGTTTCATTTCATTTCAGCGAGTATGTTGTGTGGTCTAGCGAGTAAGGCTAGAATTTCTTAGCGAGTTTGGTCCCTAGTCCAGCGAGTTTCATTTATTTAAATTTCTAGCGAGTATGTATTAAGATCTAGCGAGTTTCATTTTCAACTTAGCGAGTTTGGTTTTCTAATCCTAGCGAGTTTGTTATTTTTAAAACCTAGCGAGTATTACTTTTGTTAGCGAGTTTGGGTTTTGTGTGTTAGCGAGTTTGGTCCTTATTTCATTAGCGAGTTTGGAGTATTTATGTGTGAGTTTAATTTTTAGTTTTCAAGTCTTAGTCTCCTTTTAGTGTCGTGTCTTTTGTTTCATAAGCCGAGTTAGGCTATTACTTCATCGTTATTCGAGTGAAGTTTTGTTTAGATTCTTTCTAAGCGAAACTCTGCCGAAATTTCTTTAAACCTTTTCGTTTCATTTAAACTTAGTTTACTTTATTTTCTAATTAGTTAAAGTCTTTAGTTCATTTAATCTTTAAACATTTCTTAGTTTAAATTTTCTTTTCGTTAATTAAAATATAAGACACAAAAACATTTTCTTTATTTCTTACTTATTTCATTTCTTTTACGCATTACTTAGCCTTATGTTTTCCTTTATCATTCAACTTATTTCTTTTGCTATCGCACTTTATTTCATTTACTTTATTTCATTTAAGCTTTTAAACAATCTTTCATAGTATAATTAAAACCAAATCACATCTTTTAAACCAATTCACTTCACATAACTCACGACTCGAGTGACAAGATCAATTTCAACCCTCGTTGGGACAACGATCCTAGTGGTTAAAAGCTTCACCGCTTATCCTGCCTCGATCAATTTTTGGCGCCGCTGCCGGGGAGCGGTTGAAAAGATTAAGTCATTCGTCGTTCGAGACTTGTGATTTGAAGAACCTTCTTTTAGAAGTTAACGCTTTTCTTAAACATAAAAACAACTAAAAATTATAAAACCTATAAAAGCCAAAAATATTTTCTCTTTTCTTTTATAAACTTATAAAAACCAAAAAGATTCTCCTTTCTACTTTATTTTTCACTTTGTTTTGTTTTGATTTGTATGATCACTCGTTCCAAGTCTAACTTGAACGAGCAACCTTCTTCTTCTACAGTGCCTTCTAACCGCAGTCGTCGTAGACGAAAACAAAGGATCGTACCCGAGTTACATCCTAACGTTGAAGAGATGAACAATAACGTCCATCAAAATGAGGAACCTCCGGTGGGACCTCAACCTCCTGCAGATCTCCGAACGATGGAAGAGTTGTGTACTCCAACCATGTATGGGCGAGGTAGCCCGATTGCACCTTTGGGAATCGATGCTGCAGATTTTGGACTCAAACACCATATGATCCAACAAGTCCAAAATTTCTGCCAATTTCACGGTTTACCCGATGAGGACGCGAACAAACATCTTGATAAATTCTTAACCGTCACTCAAAGCATGAAACAAAATGGTGTTACCGATGATTCTCTTCGCCTCTACCTTTTCCCATATTCATTAACTCACCATGCTACCAACTGGTTTGACCGACTCCCAAAGAATTCAATTCACACCTTCGATGAAATGGTTTCAAGGTTCTTAGCCAAATACTTTCCACCGTCGATGGTGACCAAGCTAAGAAACGACATATGCAATTTCCATCAACGTCCAGATGAAACCTTGTTCGAAGCTTGGGAACGATACAAGCTAGCTATTGATCGATGTCCGAATCACAACATGTTACTTGTCACAATCATTGATACGTTCTATAATGGGCTGAATTTACGACATCGTGACACGATCAATGCAGCAGCTGGAGGAACATTCATGAAAAGACGGCCTGAAGAATGTTGGGATCTCATCGAAAATATGACTGCTCACCATAATTATTGGGATTCTACTGCTGAACGAGAGTCAATAAGATCTACCACGATTTCTAATCCTGAAATCGCCGCTCTTAACGAAAAATTTGATGCGTTTGTTGCAAATTTTAACAACAATCGTCAAACCGTCAATGCAGTTAACCAAAGTTGCGAAACTTGTGGTGGTCCCCATTCATACCACGAATGTCCAACAACCGGTTCTTTCGCTCAAGAGAATGTGTACGCTGCTAACATGGGTGGTAACCGATACCAACCCCAAGGAGACCGCAATCTCCTCAGCTACCGTTCCACCAACTTTCTTGCACCACCACCAGGTTTTAATAATCCGCCACCAAACCAAAATGTGCAAAGTCATGGTAATCAAGTCAATCAAAATCAGAATCGTGCATATCAAGGTTTTCAAAATCAAAATCAAGGTTTTAACCAAAATCGAAACTTTCAAAGTAATCATGGAAATTTTGGAAATCAAGGTGCTAATTATGGAAACTTTAATCATGGGAATCAAAATTTTCAAAATCAAGGTCAAGGTTTCAATAACAATGCCCGTGGACAAACTTTTAACCAAAACCAAGGTGTTATTCAAAATCAATCGAACACAGACGAGTTGTTGGTAGAATTACTTCGTCAAAACCAAAACCAGCAAACCTTCAACCAAAACCAACAAGCTTTGATACTAAGTCAGCAGACACAACTTAAAAAACAAGAGGAAATGAATCATGTGATGCTTAATCAAATGGCTGAATTGAACAAGCGTTTAAATGATCGACCCTCGGGTTCGGGTACCACGTCCTTACCTAGCAACACGATCGCTAACCCGAGGGGCGATGTCAAGGCGATCACAACACGCAGTGGCGTTTCTTACAAAGAACCAACTACCTCTTATACTCCTCTTTCCAAGGTAGTAGACCGTGCAACCGAGGTGACAACGGATACGAGAATTCCTATTCACCAAGGAAGGACCGAAAATATCCAACCTCCGGTGGTTCAATCGACAAATGAAAATGCAAATGTTTCAAAAGGAAAAGAGAAAATTGTTTTTGAACAAGATGAACCAGCTAAAAATAGTCTTCCATATCCTTTTCGTCTTAATGAGCAAAAACGTCAAGATAAAAATGACACAATGAAGGAAAAGTTCTTTAAGATGTTTCAAGACATTCGCTTTGATTTGAGTCTTGCTGATGCTGTTGTGTTAATGCCAAAGTTTTCATCAATGCTTAAAAACTTGTTGAATAATAAAGATAAATTGTATGAAATGTCGACTACACCTTTGAATGCGAATTGCTCGGCAGTGCTCCTTAAAAAGCTTCCCGAAAAGCTTGAAGACCCCGGCAAGTTCTTAATTCCATGCAATTTTCCCGGAATAGTTCAATGTTTCGCCTTAGCCGATTTAGGTGCTAGCATTAGCCTTATGCCGTTTTCCGTCTGGCAGAAGTTGTCGTTACCCCCTTTGACTCCGACACGCATGACACTCGAGCTTGCCGACCGTTCTATCTCTCGTCCTAAAGGCATAGCCGAGGATGTCATCGTCAATGTAGGAAAATTTCACTTTCCGGCTGATTTTGTTGTCGTCGATTTTGATCCCGATCCAAGGGTTCCTCTCATTCTCGGACGAGGTTTCCTAAAGACGGGCCGTGCTTTGATTGATGTGTATGATGAAGAGATTACCTTGCGAGATGGTCATGAAGCCGTTACGTTTAATTTGGACCAAACAGCAAGATAGTCCTCCACCGATGAACCCATGACCATCAGCAAAATCGATGTCATTGATGAAGTTTCTGATGAGTATTCTCAAGAGATACTCGGATTTTCAAGTGGCAATCCCACTTCTACTCTTTCTTCACCCCAAGATAATTCTTCCACTTCTCAACCCATAATTGCCGACTCTTCCCTTTCTTTCACTCCGTTTGAAGGAGGTGATTTCTTTTTGGAAGAAGTCGATGATTTTCTCTCTACCGATACATCTTCTTTATCGGATAGTGATGATTCTTACTATGATCCGGAGGGAGACATTCTTATGCTTGAAAAACTTTTGAATGAAGATCCATTTTCACCTCTCCCTCCGAAGAAACTCTATGTTGAAGAAGTCGAAAAAGTCGAGCCACCTAACGAAAAACCTCCAGAAATCGAGCTTAAGGATTTACCTCCTCATCTTGAATATGCATTCTTGGAAGGAACCGACAAATTTCCAGTCATCATTTCTAAACACCTTCAAGATGAGGAGAAAAACCGTCTCGTTGATATGCTTAAGAAACACAAAGATGCCATCGCTTGGCGTTTTTCCGACATCAAGGGCATAGACCCTCGTTTTTGCACCCACAAGATTNGCATTCTTGGAAGGAACCGACAAATTTCCAGTCATCATTTCTAAACACCTTCAAGATGAGGAGAAAAACCGTCTCGTTGATATGCTTAAGAAACACAAAGATGCCATCGCTTGGCGTTTTTCCGACATCAAGGGCATAGACCCTCGTTTTTGCACCCACAAGATTTTACTTGAAAATGATGCTAAGCCGTCCATCCAACAACAAAGACGGGTTACCCCAAAAATCCATGATGTAATCAAGAATGAAGTTATCAAACTCCTCGACGCTGGGATGATTTACCCCATTTCCGATAGCTCATGGGTTAGCCCGGTTCATTGTGTGCCAAAGAAGGGTGGAATGACTGTCGTGACAAATGATGATGACGAGCTTATTCCTACACGTCTCGTAACCGGTTGGAGAGTGTGTATCGACTATCAAAAGCTCAATGAAGCAACTCGAAAGGACCATTTTCCGCTTCCTTTCATGGATCAAATGATTGAACGACTTGCAGGAAATGAGTTTTATTGCTTTCTTGATGGTTTTTCTGGCTATTTTCAAATTCCCATAGATCCTCCCGATCAAGAGAAAACCACTTTTACTAGATACAAGCTAGCTATTGATCGATGTTCGAATCACAAAATGTTACTTGTCACAATCATTGATACGTTCTATAATGGGCTGAATTTACGACATCGTGACACGATCAATGCAGCAGCTGGAGGAACATTCATGAAAAGACGGCCTGAAGAATGTTGGGATTTCATCGAAAATATGACTGCTCACCATAATTATTGGGATTCTACTGCTGAACGAGAGTCAATCAGATCTACCACGATTTCTAATCCTGAAATCGCCGCTCTTAACAAAAAATTTGATGCATTTGTTGCAAATTTTAACAACAATCGTCAAACCGACAATGCAGTTAACCAAAGTTGCGAAACTTGTGGTGGTCCCCATTCATACCACGAATGTCCAACAACCGGTTCTTTCGCTCAAGAGAATGTGTACGCTGCTAACATGGGTGGTAACTGATACCAACCCCAAGGAGACCGCAATCTCCTCAGCTACCGTTCCACCAACTTTCTTGCACCACCACCAGGTTTTAATAGTCCGCCACAAAACCAAAATGTGCAAAGTCATGGTAATCAAGTCAATCAAAATCAGAATCGTGCATATCAAGGTTTTAACCAAAATCGAAACTTTCTAAGTAATCAGGGAAATTTTGGTAACCAAGGAGCTAATTATGGAAATAATGATCAATGGAATCAAAATTTTCAAAGTCAAGGTCAAGGTTTCAATAACAATGCCCGTGGGCAAACTTTTAACCAAAACCAAGGTGTTATTCAAAATCAATCGAAAACAGACGAGTTGTTGGTAGAATTACTTCGTCAAAACCAAAACCAGCAAACCTTCAACCAAAACCAACAAGCTTTGATACTAAGTCAGCAGACACAACTTAAAAAACAAGAGGAAATGAATCATGTGATGCTTAATCAAATGGCTGAATTGAACAAGCGTTTAAATGATCGACCCTCGGGTTCGGGTACCACGTCCTTACATAGCAACACGATCGCTAACCCGAGGGGCGATGTCAAGGCGATCACAACACGCAGTGGCGTTTCTTACAAAGAACCAACTACCTCTTATACTCCTCCTTCCAAGGTAGTAGACCGTGCAACCGAGGTGACAACGGATACGAGAATTCCTATTCACCAAGGAAGGACCGAAAATATCCAACCTCCGGTGGTTCAATCGACAAATGAAAATGCAAATGTTTCAAAAGGAAAAGAGAAAATTGTTTTTGAACAAGATGAACCAGTTAAAACAAGTCTTCCATATCCTTTTCGTCTTAATGAGCAAAAACGTCAAGATAAAAATGACATAATGAAGGAAAAGTTCTTTAAGATGTTTCAAGACATTCGCTTTGATTTGAGTCTTGCTGATGCTGTTGTGTTAATGCCAAAGTTTTCATCAATGCTTAAAAACTTGTTGAATAATAAAGATAAATTGTATGAAATGTCGACTACACCTTTGAATGCGAATTGCTCGGCAGTGCTCCTTAAAAAGCTTCCCGAAAAGCTTGAAGACCCCGGCAAGTTCTTAATTCCATGCAATTTTCCCGGAATGGTTCAATGTTTCGCCTTAGCCGATTTAGGTGCTAGCATTAGCCTTATGCCGTTTTCCGTCTGGCAGAAGTTGTCGTTACCCCCTTTGACTCCGACACGCATGACACTCGAGCTTGCCGACCGTTCTACCTCTCGTCCTAAAGGCATAGCCGAAGATGTCATCGTCAATGTGGGAAAATTTCACTTTCCGGCTGATTTTGTTGTCGTCGATTTTGATCCCGATCCAAGGGTTCCTCTCATTCTAGGACGAGGTTTCCTAAAGACGGGCCGTGCTTTGATTGATGTGTACGATGAAGAAATTACCTTGCGAGATGGTCACGAAGCCGTTACGTTTAATTTGGATCAAACAGCAAGATATTCTTCCACCGACGAGCCCATGACCATAAGCAAAATCGATATCCTTGATGAAGTTGATGAACTTTCTGAAGAGTATTCCCAAGAGATACTCGGATTTTCAAGTGGCAATCCCACTTCTTCTTCCTCCACCCCTTCAAATAATTCTACTTATCTACCCTCTATTGATGATTCTCCACCTATCTCTCAACCCATAATTGCCGACTCTTCCCCTTCCTTCACTCCATTCGAAGGAGGTGATTTCCTCCTCTTGGAAGAAGTCGATGAATTTTTATCCGTTGATACATCTTCATTCGTTGGCGATGATGATGATTCTTATTATGATCCGGAGGGAGACATTCTTTTGCTTGAACAACTTTTGAATGAAGATCCATTTTCACCTCTCCCTCCAAAGGAACTTATCGTTGAAGAAGTCAAACAAGTCGAGCCATCTGAAGAAAAACTTCCAAAACTTGAGCTTAAAGAATTGCCTCCTCATCTTGAATACGCTTTTTTAGAAGGAACCGACAAACTTCCCGTCATTATTTCCAAACACCTAAAAGATGAGGAGAAGAAACGTCTCGTTGACATGCTCAAAAAGCACAAAGATGCCATCGCATGGCGTATTTCCGACATCAAAGGCATAGATCCTCGTTTTTGCACCCACAAGATTTTACTTGAAAACGATGCTAAGCCGTCCATCCAACAACAAAGGCGAGTTAACCCAAAAATTCATGATGTGATCAAGAATGAAGTAATCAAATTACTCGACGCTGGGATGATTTACCCAATTTCTGATAGCTCATGGGTTAGCCCGGTCCATTGTGTGCCAAAGAAGGGTGGTATGACAGTCGTTACGAATGATGATGATGAGCTTATTCCAACGCGTCTCGTAACCGGTTGGAGAGTGTGCATCGACTATCGAAAGCTCAATGAAGCAACTCGAAAAGACCATTTTCCTCTTCCTTTCATGGATCAGATGATTGAACGACTTGCAGGAAATGAATTTTATTGTTTTCTTGATGGTTTTTCTGGCTATTTTCAAATTCCCATCGATCCTCCCGATCAAGAGAAAACCACTTTTACTTGTCCCTACGGAACTTTTGCCTATAGACGTATGCCCTTTGGCTTATGCAATGCCCCAGGCACGTTCCAGAGATGTATGACCGCCATTTTTCAAAATATGATCGGGAAGACAATGGAAGTTTTTATGGATGATTTTTCTGTGTATGGTAATTCATTTTCGTCTTGTCTCTCCCATTTAGAACAAATGCTCCAAAGGTGTGAAGACACTAACCTAGTTCTGAATTGGGAGAAGTGTCACTTTATGGTTAAAGAGGGTATAGTCCTCGGCCATAAAATCTCAAAAGCCGGGATTGAGGTGGACCGTGCCAAAGTCGATGTTATCGCAAAATTACCTCATCCCACGACCGTCAAGGGAATTCGAAGTTTCCTCGGTCATGCTGGCTTTTATAGACGTTTCATACAAGACTTTTCCAAAATAGCCCGACCATTGACTCACCTTTTAGAAAAGGAAGCCCCGTTCATCTTCACCAATCAGTGCATTGAAGCATTTAATACCCTTAAAAAGAAGTTGACGGAGGCTCCTATTTTAGTTGCCCCCGATTGGGATTTGCCCTTTGAATTAATGTGTGATGCTAGTGATTATGCAATTGGGGCAGTCCTAGGGCAACGCAAGGACAAATACTTTCGGCCTATACACTATGCAAGCAAGACCATGAACAGTGCTCAGTTTCATTATACCACAACCGAAAAAGAGATGTTGGCAGTTATTTATGCTTTTGAAAAATTTCGACCATATCTTCTTTTAAAAAAATGCATAGTGTATACGGACCATTCAGCCCTAAAATACTTAATGACCAAACCCGATGCCAAACCAAGACTTATGCGCTGGGTTCTCCTTTTACAAGAATTTAAAGTTGAAATTAGAGATAAAAAAGGATCGGAGAACCTAGCTGCTGACCATTTGTCCCGTCTTGAAAATCCTCACCAAGGCGTGCTCGAGAAAAAGGATATTGATGACTCATTTCCTCTCGAGGCCCTTGGGAGCGTATCACTTGGTGATTCTAGTACCCCATGGTTAGCTGATTTTGCAAACTACCATGCGGGGAATTTTATAAGAAAAGGAATGTCGACCCAGGCCAAAAAGAAATTTTTCAAAGATGTGAAACATTATTTTTGGGAAGACCCTTATTTGTTCAAAATTTGTGCGGACCAAATCATTCGGAGATGTGTCCATGGTAAAGAGGCCTAAGCTATTTTGATGGCATGCCACAATGGACCCACAGGGGGACATCATGGTGCCAATCTTACTGCTAAAAAAGTTTTTGACTCCGGTTTCTTCTGGCCTTCGATCTACCGCGATGCACATGACCTGGTGAAGTCTTGTGACGCGTGCCAATGACAAGGAAAAATTTCACAACGGGATGAGGTGCCTCAAAACTCCATCCAAGTTTGTGAAATCTTTGACGTGTGGGGGATCGATTTCATGGGACCATTTCCATCTTCAAACAAAAACAAATACATCCTCGTGGCAGTCGATTATCTTTCTAATGAGTTGAAGCAAAAGCTCTTCCGACTAACGACGCCCGAGTGGTTGTAAAATTTTTGAAAAGTTTGTTTGCCAGATTCGGTACACCTCGAGCTATTATCAGTGACCGTGGAACTCATTTTGGTAATGACCGATTTTCAAAAGTTATGTCAAAATATGGTGTTACCCATCGACTAAGTACCGCTTATCATCCTCAAACTAGTGGTCAAGTTGAAGTGTCGAATCGTGGTCTAAAAAGAATTTTGGAAAGAACCGTGGGTGAGAATCGTTCTTCTTGGTCGGACAAGTTAGATGATGCACTATGGGCCTTCCGCACAGCTTATAAAACACCAATTGGTTGTACCCCTTACAAGCTCGTGTACGAAAAGGCATGTCATCTTCCGATTGAGCTAGAGCATCGTGCCTATTGGGCTTTAAAACATGTGAATTATGATTTAAAAACCACGGGTGATCACCGAAAAATCCAGTTGAATGAGTTGAATGAACTCCGTGATCAAGCTTATGAAAATTCTTTGATTTAAAAGGAGAAAACAAAACGGATTCATGATTCAAAAATCAAAAATCGTGTTTTTAATGTCGGTGATCAAGTTTTGCTTTTTAACTCAAGGTTAAAAATATTTTCTGGAAAGCTAAAGTCCCGTTGGTCTGGACCGTTTACCGTTGCCCAAGTTTTTCCTTATGGTACTATTGAACTTTCTCAACCAAATGGGCCAAATTCTAAGGTAAACGGTCATCGTTTGAAACACTACTTTGGAGGGGATCTACCATTGGTGATCCCGGATCTCCAAACTTTCCCCAAGGACAACTAAATTCGGGGATAGAGTCAAGCTAAGTGACTCGATGATCAAAAACAAAGCGCTTCGTGGGAGGCACCCCATGCTTATCCATCTATGCTTTTTAGTTTCTAATAAGTAACGCGAGGAGGGCGACCTCTTCCAATCTTGTGTTTGCTTGGTTGTTTGTGTTTGTGCAGGATTTCCCCAATTCATGATGACTCTCGTGCTCGTGGATCGTCTCATCTCCACTCGAGTCCCATGTCTTGATGCTTGCTTGGAAATCACTATATCCAAATCTTATCGACCAATGGTATCTTTGGCATACTTGATAAACGGCCTTAGATTTATTGTTAGGATTACCCTTACCTTGAAAACATTGAGGACAATGTTTATCTTTAGTCTGGGGGGGTGAATCTTTGATTTGATTGACCTAGCACTTTCATCTTTGTCATTTACTTACGCAACCCCGTTTTCCTCAAAAATCTAAAAAATTTAAAAATTTTGAAAATTTTCAAAGCAAAAAGCACAAAAAAATGAGAAAAATATGAAAATATACAAAAATAGAATAAGAGTTTTGACACCGCGTTTGACTTTCCTACTAGGTAAGAGTGGGAATAAAAATTTTGACTTGATCCGGGCGTGTTGAGCCCTAGCATGTTCCCTTAACCAAAGATGATCATAAAAGCTTTTGCTAGTTTTGTACACAAGGAGCTACTCTTTTGTCGGCTCCCGTACTTTACTTTATATATGCATGGCTTAAAATTATCGGCTAAGTATTCGCGGATTTCATTATTTGAGGTTTTCAAAATGCGGAGAATGAGATATGATAGTGTTTATTTAGAAGTTAGTTACCATACGTGGAGTAGTGGTTCTCTTTAAAGCTCATCGAAGGTACTTGTGGCCTTTCGTTCCCATCAGCTTGTTTTGACCCCATATCTTGTGTGCTAATTAAAGATGTTTGGTTTAGCCGATGAGTAGTTCTTTATCTTCTTAAGAGAATCTTTGCTTGGGAAATTGGGTACACATCATGGATACACGCTAGTTGAAGTTGTATTGTATATCGTTGTATAAGCGTAGTACGCATGTGGTTTCGGGGCTACCCAAAAGCCCGTTGCTATGTATGAGCTAAGGTGCTTTAAGACTTCAGATTGAGATCGGGCCTTGGATCCTAGATTCCAACCCTAGCAGTTGGCGGTAGGTCTTGGATTGAAACCGTGAAGGTTCGGAGTTGAGAAGTTACTAAGGCAAGTAAAAAAAAATAAAAAAATAAAAAAAAATCCAAAAATAAGGATGTATNGGTTTCGGGGCTACCCAAAAGCCCGTTGCTATGTATGAGCTAAGGTGCTTTAAGACTTCGGATTGAGATCGGGCCTTGGATCCTAGATTCCAACCCTAGCAGTTGGCGGTAGGTCTTGGATTGAAACCGTGAAGGTTCGGAGTTGAGAAGTTACTAAGGCAAGTAAAAAAAATAAAAAAATAAAAAAAAAATCCAAAAATAAGGATGTATGTTGAAGATTTATGGATCATGAGTTCTAGTGTAAAGACTAAAGTTGGTCGCGCGTGAGGTGCATGTTACGATCCTAGATCGGACGCATGAGGTGCACGTGAAATGTACTCGCCAACTTAAGTCTATTTATGATATATTCCAAAGTCATTGTATGTATCCAATATCCTTGATGTGGACCACATTTCTCTTGCAGACCTTCTTAAGGGAAGATCGATAACTACTTAGCGCTTGAATTTGGTATCTTTATCAGACTAAATCATATTGAAACGAGAAAATATGAAGCAATTCATTTCTCAAATCAATTAAAAATTCTAGATGCACTAAGATTTGGGAGCGGGAGGTGACCACACACAAGTAACTTCCATTAGTGGTATTGGTAACTAGCGTCTAAGTAGGCGGTGATCTCGTTTTTGCACTTAGTTTGGGACTTGTGAAAAATCAGGGACGATGAATTTTATCCAATCGGTCACTTTTCTATGAATCGTGTTCTTGCTCTATGACCCTTAATCGTTATCAAAAGATAATGAAAGTCATTCACACCGTCATATGCTAAAGTAGCGTAATATATGATGTACATAGTCTAAAATGGAAAACCGGGGCGTTTTAGGAAATAAATGATTTTGTATCTCCTTTGAACGTTTTGCTACTTTTCAAAGTTAGTAAAGAGAGGTTTTGAAATTATTTATCCTTAAGGCGTGATGAGATTACATTGCGTGAGGACACGCAATTCCTTAGTCTGGGGGATTTTTGTATGTGCTTATTCACATACCTTTTATTCACCATTATTAGACTATTATAGACCAAAAACTAACGTTCAAAGCCAAAGATATCGTGTTTTTATGTTTATGACTGTGCAGGTAAGGATATTGCAAAAACAACATGAAAAGCAACCTAAAAGCCCAAAACGAGCACGAGATGTGGAAAAGAGTTTGAAAGTCAAGTAAAAGATATCCAATATCCTTGATGTGGACCACATTTCTCTTGCAGACCTTCTTAAGGGAAGATCGATAACTACTTAGCGCTTGAATTTGGTATCTTTATCGGACTAAATCATATTGAAACGAGAAAATATGAAGCAATTCATTTCTCAAATCAATTAAAAAATTCTAGATGCACTAAGATTTGGGAGCGGGAGGTGACCACACACAAGTAACTTCCATGAGTGGTATTTGTATCTAGCGTCTAAGTAGGCGGTGATCTCGTTTTTGCACTTAGTTTGGGACTTGTGAAAAATCAGGGACGATGAATTTTATCCAATCGGTCACTTTTCTATGAATCGTGTTCTTGCTCTATGACCCTTAATCGTTATCAAAAGATAATGAAAGTCATTCACACCGTCATATGCTAAAGTAGCGTAATATATGATGTACATAGTCTAAAATGGAAAACCGGGGCGTTTTAGGGAATAAATGATATTGTATCTCCTTTGAACGTTTTGCTACTTTTCAAAGTTAGTAAAGAGAGGTTTTGAAATTATTTATCCTTAAGGCGTGATGAGATTACATTGCGTGAGGACACGCAATACCTTAGTCTGGGGGATTTTTGTA
>LBNU01032019.1:38656-52219 GCA_014162995.1 Artemisia annua
TTTTTTTACTTTTTAGAACTTATGAACACCATGCCATCACCAATAAGCCAATGAGTCTCAAATAAGCTTAAGCAAACAAAGTACAGCAACAGTGACAACAACAAACAATAATAATAACAACACGATTGAACAACAACAAAGAAATCAAGAATAAACAACAATCAGGCACACTGCTACTGTAGCAGCAGAAAAGGAGCCAAAATGGGAGCTTTGGAGGGTAAAATTAAGTAGGTAAACAAGCATAAATGGGGAAACAAAAGGTACACAATTAAACACTACCTAAGTGGGATTCTAAACCACCAAGAATCAAGGATTGGTGTCAAAGACTGATCAAGTTATTATCAGTTGAAAAATGGGTCAAATCAAGAACTCTGGGTGCAGGGCAGGCCAAGGAACAAACAGTCCACTTTGGACTTGATTTTTAATGAGCAAATCAGTTTCAAAATTGGATTTTATTTTTGATTTGGATGCTCCAGCAACCAATTAACCCAGAACAACAAACTTTATCCATTTCCAACCATTAATAAACCCTACAAGTGATTGAGCAATCTGTCCCATTTCTGCAGTTTGAAATTTTTGACTTTTCAAGGTTTTTTGAAGTCTTTGACTTTTGTGAACTTAGATCAAGTCTAATTGTTTGAAGTGTGTTTATTATGCTTAAGGGAAGTTAAAACACCCAACTTTAACTAGTTCTAAGTTGATTTCACAGATTTGGCACAAAAAATTCCACACAGTTGACTGTTAAAGAAATTTGAATGCAATGTTGACTTTAAGTGAGAAATTACCAAAGTGAAGGCTTGAATTGAACTGTCTAACTCCTAAGTGAGCAGTTCTAACCAGTTTTGTTCACTAAAATTCACAAGAAATCAGAGATTAAGGCTGATCCAAACACCCCTATGTAAACTGTTTTCAAAATTTATCAAGGCAAAACACAAAACTAGAAATCCTAATCACTTAGTTACTTTCAAATATGCTAAATCAGATCTAAAGAGGCACATATGAATAAACAATAACAACAATTTACTAGAATCACAACATATCATCAAATCATGGATTAAAGACCTACTTGGCATCCAAGCTTGTGAGAATTCTGAGTACCAAGGGCTCAAGAACAACCTACTGTCCCCCATGGGACTCTAAACCAAACTCCATCTGCATCATCTGCTACTGCTTCTACTTTTCTTCTTCAAACTTTTTTTTTTCTTTGATTTTCTTTGGTATTTTCTTTTTCTCTTCTTTTCTGAATTAATACTTTCTTTGAACTTTAAATAACTTTAAAAAGGTTAAAGGATGCTACTGAGATAATTTAAGATGCAATTGAACAAGATAATAAGAAACTTGAAACTTTAAATTAAAATACAATTTGCTTGAAATTAAAAATAAACTTGAATTAACTTGGGAATTCTGAAAATACAACTGAAACTAAATCTAAAACAGAGAAAATATACAAAGAAAGGGATGCCATACAAGGCTACAATTGCTTCCTATTTATACTACAATATGAGGTAGGTAGAAAACCATCACTTGTGCTTCTTCTCTGAGACACGCAGCCCTAAAATGACCCTTGAGACTATGTGAATCAATCCCTACCATTGGATTGAATTATAATCAACTCTAGCCCTAGATGCAATTTTGGCGCCAAAATGTTTGTGGGTGAAATTGGAATGCCAGCTTGGATTAAGTGGTTAGGTAGGGTTTTGTGAAGGTTAGTGGGATGGGGAGTAGTGACAGGGGTGCTTTNTATAATCAACTCTAGCCCTAGATGCAATTTTGGCGCCAAAATGTTTGTGGGTGAAATTGGAATGCCAGCTTGGATTAAGTGGTTAGGTAGGGTTTTGTGAAGGTTAGTGGGATGGGGAGTAGTGACTAGGGTGCTTTTGAGGAGGAGATCGAGTATAGCAGAGGTGAAGGTGGGGTGATGGTGTTTATCTGGTTAAAGGGGGAGAGGTTTGGGGGGAAGACACAGGGGTTGACTATTTGACCCGTTATATAAAAAAACGTGGGTGGGGCTTTGGTTATTGGGCTGGGAAGTTGTGTTGGGCCTGGGGTGGTTTAAGGTTTATAATTTTTGGGTTGTTGTAGATTTAGGATAATGGGTATTGGGTTTATTAAAAAGGGGTCCATTTGGTTTTGTAGTATGTATATAAGTTCAAGGACCCAAAATGTAAAATTTGAATTTTTGAAGGGCCATTTCTGCCAACTTTACAAAGTATCACCAAGGGCCAATTTTGTCACTCCATAATTTCCCAATGTCCTTTTGATCATTTTTCTTCCAAATATAATTCCGAGGACCATTGTTGCCAAATTCCAAACTGCCGAGACCAAACATGTACAATCTCCAAACATTTCATCCAAGGATTAATTTTGACAACTTGTGAGTTCCCAGGGACTAATGTTGACTTTTTCATCCAAAATATTCCACCAGGGGCCATTTCTGTCATTTTCTGAAAGTTCAGGGACCAATCTTGCCAATTGTGAAACTTCAGGGACTAAACTTGTAAATTTTTGAAAGCTTTTCTCCCAAAGATCATTTTTGATTTTAAAGGACTTGGTTTGACTTTTCTTTTCAAAATAAATGCTCAGGGACTAATTTTGTCAAGTTTTGAAAGTTGGGGGACTGAAACTGCTAATTAAACAAACTTTGTACGATTTTCATTTGTTTTTAATCATTTTGCATCTAAAACATATAAAACACGATCTTTGGGATATTTTCAGTATTTTGATGTATTTCTGAGTGTTTTCACGTGTTTTGGCAGTTAAAATACGATAAAAATGATGAGTATTTACACACTCATCAATCAACAACTTACTCAGTTTTATGAAGATCTAGGAATTAGTCATCAAAGGAGTATACCTCGAACCCCTCAGCAGAATGGAGTCGTTGAAAGACGAAACCGTACACTTGTAGAGGCAGCACGAACTATGTTGATCTTCTCCAAAGCTCCTATGTTTCTCTGGGGAGAGGCAATTGCAACGGCTTGTTACACTCAGAACAGATCACTAATACATCCTCTTCACTGCAAAACTCCTTATGAGCTAGTGCATGAAAGAAAACCCGACCTCTCTTTCCTTCGTGTTTTTGGTGCATTATGTTACCCAAACAATGATAGCGAAGATTTGGGAAAGCTAAAGGCAAAAGCTGATATTGGAATTTTTGTTGGGTATGCACCAAACAAGAAGGGTTATCGAATCTACAACAAAAGGTCCCGACAAATCATGGAAACCATCCATGTCACGTTTGATGAGCTGACCGAGCAAACGGTTCCTGAATACTCCAGTTCAGGACCCGCATCTAATCTTTGGACTCCTGGACCCATTAGTTCAGGACTTGTAAATTCTTCCACCACAGATGCTCCTTCTGTGCCACCTACCAGTGAGGACTTGAAGAAATTGTTTGATTCAATGTATGATGAGTATTTTGAGTCTCAACAGAGAGTCGAACCTGAACAACAAGTCATAGGTCCTGATGTTGCTGCTAATGATGAACCTCAACCCACAAACGGGCCTTCCATCTCCATCTCTCTTAGTCAGAATGCTCCATCATCTAGTCATACCAATCACGTAGATCAACACTCTTCAATTCCTCAAGAAGAAGCATCTGATAACACCTTTGAAGTGAATCCTTTTACTCAACCACCTGATGAACCTTCTGTCAACATATTTGCTCCTGAACCATCTACTTTGGCAACCTCCTTAGAAGATTCCAACACTGCTACTTCAATTCCCAGTCATCAACTTCATGAGCATATCAGGAAATGGACAAATGTTCACCCGATTGACAACATCATTGGTAACCCATCTAGGCCGGTATCTATACGACGACAACTTGCCACAGATGCTTTATGGTGTTTCGTTAGCAACGTACTGTCCAAAGCCGAACCAAAGGATTATAAAGAAGCGTTGACTAAAATGTCCTGGTTCACTACAATGCAGGATGAAATCCATGAATTTGTCAAACTAGATGTTTGGGAATTAGTGCCCCCTCCCGATTGTGCAATGATTATCGCCCTCAAATGGATCTTCAAATTGAAGCTTGACTAATATGGTGAAGTGTTAAAGAACAAAGCTCGACTTGTGGCCAAAGGGTACAGACAAGAAGAAGGCATCGATTTTGAAGAATCATTCGCACCAGTTGCCAGAATTGAAGCCATCAGAATCTTCCTTGCCAATGCAGCCAGTCAGAACATGGTCGTCTACCAAATGGACGTGAAGACTGCCTTTCTCAATGGACACTTAAAGGAAGTAGTATATGTAAGCCAACCAGAGGGGTTTGTTGATCTTGAACGCCCAAATCATGTCTATCGCTTGAAGAAGGCACTATATGGTCTTAAACAAGCACCCAAAGCATGGTATGATACACTGCCCAAATTCCTTCTAGCTAACCAATTCACCAAGGGTGTAGTCGATCCTACCTTGTTCACTAGAAGGTTAGGAGAGCATCGTCTCCACGTTCAGATCTATGTGGATGACATTATCTTCGCATCTGCCAATCCACTAGAATGTGATAGGTTTGCACAAGAAATGAGTACTGAATTCTAAATGTCCATGATGGGGCAAATGTCGTTCTTCTTGGGGCTTCAGATTTCTCAAAACCCACACGGTATCTTTATCAATCAATCCAAGTATGCCAGTGAAATACTAAAGAAATTTGGATTTGAATCATGTGAATCTGGTGATACTCCAATGGTTGAGAGAACTAAGCTAGATGAGGATATTGAAGGAGCACTTGTCGACCAAACCAAATACCGAAGCATGATCGGATCATTGATGTATCTCACAGCCAGCAGACCAGATCTCTTATTTGCTGTCTGCATGTGTGCTCGTTATCAATCCAAACCTACTAAGAAGCACTTAGAAGCAGTCAAAAGAGTCTTCAGGTAGCTTCAAGGAACAATTCACATGGGCCTTTGGTATCCTAAAGACACTGCAATGGCTCTCACTGCCTACTCTGATGCTGATCATGCGGGGTGTCAAGATACTCGTCGAAGTACCTCGGGCGGTGCTCAATTTCTAGGAGATAAACTGGTTAGTTGGTCATCAAAGAAGCAAATGAGTACGTCAATCTCCTCCACAGAGGCTAAATACATTGCCATGTCTTCTTGCTGTGCTCAAATTCTTTGGATGAGGTCTCAATTATCAGACTATGGCTTTGTATACAACAAGGTTCTGATGTACTGTGATAACAAGAGTTCCATTGCTCTTTGTTGCAACAACGTCCAGCATTCAAGATCAAAGCACATTGATATTCGACATCATTTCATCAGAGAACAATTGGAAAAAGGAAATTGTGGAACTCTACTTTGTGAGGACAGAATTTCAGCTGGCTGATATCTTCACAAAGGCACTTCCTAGAGAACGGTTTCAATTCATTCTTCCACGTCTTGGAATGAAGAGCATCACTCCTGAGTCACTCAAAACTCTTCAGGAAGATAATGAGGAGTAACTGATTCACTTCACATATCCTTATATATATATATTTTTATAATATAAAACCCAGAAAAGAAAAATACAAAAATATAAAACCTATAAAAATCATAAAAATCAGAAAAACTCAAAAATCCCAAAAATAGTTTGTTTCTTAGGCATGTCTTCTGGCATCGTCAGAAGTTCAAAATGTTTTCAAAACATGCCTATATGGCTTACAGTCATTTCAGGCTGTAACCCGCGCTTCAACATTATGGCTTGCAGTTACTTCAGACTGCAACCCGCGCTTAAATTATGGTTTGCTATTACTTCAGATAGCAACCCAGTTTTCAAAATCCGTGAAAAACATGTTACCATGTTTTCACTGTTTGCGGATTATCCGAAAAGTTGTACGCTTCAGTGCAACCTTTCTAGTAAAAGAAGAGAAGTCTTCTTTTCCCAAAATCTCTTTCTTCTAAAATTCTTCAAAAGAGATTTTGTGGTGTACAAGGTGGCCATCGGTCTTAAATTTTCTCGAATACGTTACCACTCATTTTAATGGCTATTAAACGTTAAAAATTGAAAACGGGCCATTAATTGAGGGGGAGCGTATTCGCTCAAAATTTCTGCACCTTTAAAAGCTTTGTGCACCAGCCACAGTGAAAAACCGAAAAGTGTCTCAAAATCAGTAAAAGTTTAAATCTTATCACATTTCTCTCCAAAGCTTTTTCGAAAATCATTTAAATCAATTGGGATCACAAAATCTCAAAAGATTTGAAGTTTTATGATCGGGGGAGAGAATGTGATTTAAATATGAAAACAGATTTAAAAAGTGATGTTTTTGAAACTTAAAAGAATGTTTTTAGACTTACGAGAACGCTCCTTTATGTGCTAAAATGTTAAAGATTTTGGATTTTAATCAAAGCACATATTAAGGGGGAGCAAGTGATTAAATGTGATGTTTTTGGACTTGAAAAGATGTTTTTGGACACAAAAGTTCGCTCCCGTATGTGCTAAAATTTTTAAGATTTTGGATTTTAATCAAAGCACATAATGAGGGGGGAGCAAGTGATTTAAAATGATGAATAAATGATCTTGAATGTAAGCTCACCCGTATGTTCCAAAGTGTTAAACACATTAAAAAATTTATTCAATCAATGTGCACATATTGAGGGGGAGCAAGTGGCTAAGAGTCTTTCGCGGGATTTTACAAAATCAAGTAGAAACCGTGAATGGATTATGACTCAGATATGACTCATGAATTGACGAAACATGAAAAGCCTTGAATCGAAAGGACTAGTCCTGGCCGGGTAATAATTTCAAGCTGGTCTAACCAGTGATGTAAACGTGTCTCGAAGAGGACTGGTCCAAGTAGAAAGTACCGTTTCGAGAAACTCTTCTTAGATATGTACTTTGATGGGTCTAACTTCCTTTTTAAGGAATGTTAACAACTTCAAGTTAGTTATTAAGGCTAGTTATCACCTAAAAGCTGATAATGGATCCCTTTAACTAAGCAACGTAAACGTGTCCCTCGGGTATATGTCTATTAAGAGCCGATCAATTCAAATAAGTGCAACTCACCCCGACATGTGCAAATTTCTTTCTTTACCTATGAGCACATGTTGAGGGGGAGCATTTGAAAAATGATAAAACTCTCAAAGTGTTAACAAAATGTGTTTCTTAATCATAAACACTTTGAGAGAATTTTCAATGATTTGGTTATATGGCGATTGTGGAAAGATACCAAAAGACCGACCACTTTAATTTAATGCATGGAGTTATAAGGATGGTAAGGTTAGGTATATGTTCCCATGATCCACCAGAACCGGAGGGATCTTCCCAGGGACAATCCAATAGATAGATTAGAAGTCCTTAGGAATGATTGAAAAAAGGAGAAAAGTGAGAAAGGGAAGAGTGCCGACTGAGACTGAGCTAGGACTGGAACAAACCCAACAAGGTTCTAGTAATGAAGTCTCGGTAAGCACTGAAGGGGTTGAAGAATTAAAAAGAAATGAAATGAGAAAGGGTGAAAAGAAATAGCCCTCCAATTATTCAACCTTAGGGCAGAAACCGGGTTCAATTCATATGCTACTGATTGTTACCAAGGTAACATCGGTATTGAAGATAAAGACGTCATGGACCCAGTGACGCACTGCACTAAACCTCCCAGCCACTCAAGTTCTCTTAAAAGAGCTTGTTTCATTCTCACGGGGAACCGGTGTAAACTATCGACTAGTCTCTTAGAGCTAGTTGATATTGAAACAGGAGACCCCTCCCTAGTCTCCGAATAGGATAACCAATGTGCACTTATCGAGTCTAGAGCCAAGAGATGCATCAAAAGATCTCATAGGAACACTTGATACTTCTACACTGGTTGTTCAACATTAAGGACACCAGATGTAATATTTTGAGTCCTACGCAGATCTTAGCAATCTGCCGAGAACACTTATGAGGGAATATACATAAGTATTTCCCAGTGATTGAGTGGAAACTCCTGCCAGGGTCAACATCAAACAGCCCTGACAGCAGGTCACTTCGGTAATCTCTTGTGGGTTACGCTTAGTGTGTTCGGTGGTGTTCCAAAAGGTCTACAGTCGTGGGGTGATCTCCAGCGACTCACCTAATCGTTGGTGTACTTCGGTATGTCAGTGAAAGCCCTTTCGGGGGCATCCGATTAGGAACGGCCTTGGTAAGGATTAGAGAAAGTCTTCACACTATGCTGTTGACGATCTCGAAGTCCGAACTTGTAAGTGCCGGTATGTTTATTACTAACCAAGTTTTATGCAGCTCAACATACCAAACTTACCATGTTCACCACCATCACTCTAGTTCCACATGCTCATACCAACATCTAAAAGGAGACGTCAGAACTGTTCAACCGGGAAGATCTACTCAACAAAGATGTATGGGCATGTTGGAAAGGCGTAATCACACCAAAGACAAAGAAGTTGACGATTGATGCCGATTGCTGAAAAGATGCAGATTCATCATCTCATGCTTACACTTCAACATCATAACTCAAGATATCATGATCAAAGAATGGGCTTCGACTATGCTTCCACAACTCTGATGCAGAAGATCATGATCCAGAAAAGTGTAAGCATGACATCACAAAGACAATCACAACATCACAAAGAGACACATACACTCAAAGATGACTTGAAGCTAATTATATGGATGAAGAGCGAAGAGCAAAGTCAAAAGATCATCATATACATCAAGGAAGTCATCTTGAGTCGTTTATCAATGAAGAATCAACAACTACGAGCTACAAAAGAATCTACAAAGATCTCAATGCAAGAATTCAAGAATATTTCCAGGGGTGACCTCCCTTAGGGGGAGATTGTTAGGAATACGCTTTTTGTATAAGAAAGATTCGGTCACCCCAGATATGATTAAGCATTGTTTAGCTCGTAGTAGTTACAATAGTTAGTTAAACGTAGTTTAGAAGTAGATTAGTTCGCGGAAGAAGGACGGGTCTTTACCCACTGTATACCTGATCCGCAGCCCAAGTGGCACGCCCAAGTGGCAAAACCCATGTACATATAAATACCCTCTCCATCCTTGGAGAGGGTAAGCCTTCTCATAATCTCATTTCTTTTTTTTGGTTTTCTCTCCAAGGCTTCACCTCTTTCTCTCTCTAACTTTCTCTCTCTACATTTCTTTCTTTTCTTTCTTATATGGAACGAACCAAAACCACAAGTATGAACGTGTTTGTGTTGTTATCTAGTGTTCTACAACACAAATGGCACGTTTGGCGGTGTGGTATAACATGTTGTTCGTTAGCCATTAATATCATTTTGTGGCAGATGGCACCCATACCGAGCACTGTAAGACCGATGCTATATTTTTTAATATATAAATAATGAAATTAAAGTGTTTGAGCTTGACTTCGGAGAAAACAAGAGAGGCTATATCAGTAAAATGTTAGGTGCTGAATGGTTTAGGAACCCTTCTCAAGCAAAATTCTTCAAAAGCAAATAGAATAACTTGGATGCTTTAAATTTTTTATCAAACAAGCAAGCCTTTGACCGAATCAGTGTTGGGATGATGTACTTTCTTCTGATCGATAATTATAGCTTCTTTTTTTATTAAAAAAATAAAAATAATAAAATAATAAAAAATGTCCTTAGTTTGTCTTGATATAAATTACGGTAGTTATAATAACTTTTAGGCATGTAAGACAAACTTAGTACATAGCTGTCTTTCAGTTAACTGTTACAATATTAATAAAAAAAAAGTTATATTCACTAAGTAATTGCCTTAACCATTAATTTGCAATTTATGTAGATCAATAACTCTTGCCTTATTTATTATATATTAGTGTCAATATTTTATTAATTTATCTTATAAATATCCATAATTGTATAGTTAAGATAATTCTCTTAACATCATAGCCAGTGCCTAGTGCCCTGGTATTATGAGTTTATGCGTAGTTTATAATTCTCTTAGCAATTGATTAGGTTAGTGCTCCTGTGAATATGTTCCAAAGAACAAAAGAAATAATGAATTCAACAAATAAAACGTAAACTTTATACAACATTGTTAACCAAAATAAAAATCAAATTCAAATGTATCAATTCAAAATTCTAATTCAAAGATATAAATAACCTAATTTCATTGGCTTCTATTTATAAGCAAATAATGACCTAAAAAACAACCAAATCATAAACCGACTCAAAATAGGGAACATATCAAAAACTTATATCTATTCAAAACAAAAATTATGAAACAAACCTTAATATTTAAGTCACTTGCTAACAATCTCCACCATAACTTGAACTCCTCCACATGTTCCAAACCAAATTCCAAATGAAAATTTCCAAACGCTAGAGATACTAACCTAATTCAAAACAAATAGTCGATTCCCAAAGTAATCCGAAACAAAATGGATCCAAAGAAAACACCGAGACTTCAAAACGAACAAAACAAATGTTAACCGAGAAAGTCAGAACGATCAATCACACAAATAAATCGGCTCAAATGATCTTGAACAAAGGCAATCAAATTTGGGAAACCAACTACAAAACCCGAAAAACGAAGATTCCGAATTTTCCAAAGTAACAAATTTTCAACGATCGAACAAAATACAAACTACGTGATATTTACCAAGTCTTCAAACATTTAAAGCGATTTTCAAATTCTAATAACGCACTTATTTTATAAGTATTATGGTTCAACTTCAAACTTATTATTCAAGTATCAAAAAAATTCAAGTTCGAACAGGCGCTAATAACTCAAACGCCTCAAATATTATATGGATACAACCATGGACTTGATGTTTATTAGGATGGACATACACGGTTAATAAGTCTAACACAATATGACATATCATTCAGCGAGCCTCAAAATTCCATCTAACTTGATGAGATTGAACATACGTATTGAAACCTTAAGTTTAGCTAAAGGATTCATTATGTATGTCATGTTATGTATTGGACTAGTTATCACATTTCTATAAATGCAAGATGAGCTAACAACAATAGTATCTAAGTGAAAGTCATTAGACAACTATTGAAAGAACACTCTAAAAAGTGATAAGGATTTAAAACCAGCTTTTTAGGGGGTAATTTAGTCTATAAATTGTATATATTTGATCAATTACTACCCTAAATCGTTTATTTCGATTTTTAGGTACTTTTTAAGCAAATGTTGGAAAAGGATGTGTTTTCGGCTTATTTGGATAAGAAAAAGAATAAAATGACAAAGTCACGAAAACGTCAAAAAAAGGAGGCCTGATGGCATCACAATCCCAACGTGACGCCATCAGTTGCATTTCAACGTGATGATTTAGTGATGATTTTACAATGGACAGTTTAGATAACAAAGACGGCCTAGAACTGACGGCGTCACTATCGAAGGAACAGTGCACGACGGCATCAAAGATTACAAGGTGACGGCGTCACAACGATGACACCGCTAAGGACGAAACCCTAATTACGGCGAATGATGGTGTCACAACCATAAAGTGACGCCGTCACAACTGTACAACTATATATATTTTTCGTATGTTTTCCATTATTCGTGTAACAACTTTGAGAGGTATTTGGTTAACGATTTCCAGAGCCTTTGTAAGGGTTTTTCAACCCCCAGAACCATGTTTTATTGTTGTTAAGTAATTACTCTTTAATCAATCAATATGTCTATGTGTTATTTGATTACATGTTTTTCTTCTCTTCTCTTTAACATGCTCGGGCTAGATCTATTAGTGTTTTCTTAGGATTTAATGAAGCCTAGTTATTAATTATTGATTGTCGTCTCCTTTTAATTAGTGTATCGCGTTAGGGTTTGGAAAACTGGCTTTGCCATTAAGTATATTAGTTTGTAAATCTAGGTAAACGCTTTCTTCACTAGAGTGCACTAGTAGTTTTCATTCGTTGTATTTATTACGTAAATTGTGGTTTGTTGATATTAGGAAGTCTTAATTGGACGTTATAATTGCTTATCGGTGACATTAAGGATTTTTAAAGGAGCCTATACATTCATAGAGTTAGGGATTTCGGCACTACCCTACAACCATTATTAAGGAATATAACGCGCTAATTAAAATAAGGACGTGACAATTCGACGAATCAATAGGAGATAGCTAGGGATTAATAAGATTATAAGTAAACACATTTACCTTTCATAAGAAGTAACCACTTTACTTTTCTGCATAGTAGTTTAATTTAGTTTTAATTAGTTTAATTAGTAGTTTAAACAACTTACTCTTCAAACCGCGAGATTTTTATTTGTTTTCTAAAAAATATAAAAAAACATAAAAAGAATCATCTCTTACCTTTAGACCTAATTCGTCTTGGCCTTCACAACACTATTCCCCTAGAGAATGATGAATCTCTCGTGTCTTGCTTATACTACACTACAACAGTTAGGTACACTGCCTAGAAGGATTGTAAAACTTTTGTAGTTTTGCAAAATCCCGCTCTCAATTTTTTGGCGCCACTGCCGGGGAATTGTTTAGGTTTCAATTTCTATATCGTTTAGGTCTACTCAATAGATTCCTATCAAGTGAGATTTTTCGTTTTCTTTTGCTAGCTTTCTCGTAGTCTTAATGTCTTTCTTTGTGTTTTTGTTCGTAGAGATTTTAACTACCTATTCCGCCCCCATTATGGAGGACGTGAATCCACCCAACCTTTCACCCGACCATCACTTTGGTAATGATTTTGAAATTGATGAATCGGACCATGATAAAAATTGCCCTTTTTATTTTTGTACGATACTAGTGAACATCACAAACAAAAATATACTTGTGGTTTGGCTCGTTGAAGGTAAGAAAGAAAGAAAGAAATTCTAGAGAGAGAAAGTTAGAGAGAGAAAGTTAGAGAGAGAAAGTTAGAGAGAGAAAGAGATGAAGCCTTGAGAGAAAACCAAAAAAAAGAAAATAGAATTATGAGAGAAGGCTTACCCTCTCCAAGGATGGAGAGGGGTTTACATACATGGGTTTTGCCACTTGGGCATGCCACTTGGGCTGCGGATCAGGTATACAGTGGGTAAAGACCCGTCCTTCTTCCGCGAACTAATCTAATTCTAAACTACGTATTACTAACTCATGTAACTACTACGTGCTAAACAATGCTTAATCATATTTGGGGTGACCGAATCTTTCTTATACAGAAATCGTATTCCTAACAATCTCCCCCTAAGAGAGGTCACCCTTGTTGAAGTCCATTGTTGATCTTGATTCTTGATTTCTTGCATTGAGATCTTTGTAGATACTTGTGTAGCTCGTAGTTGTTGATTCTTCATGGATGAACGACTTAAGATGACTTCCTTGATGTATATGATGATCTTTTGACTCTGCTCTTCGCTCTTCATCCATATAATTAACTTCAAGTCATCTTTGAGTGTATGTGTCTCTTTTTGATGTTGTGATTATCTTTGTGATGTCATGCTTACACTTTTCTGGATCATGATCTTCTGCATCAGAGTTGAGGAAGCATAGTCGAAGCCCATTCTTTGATCAAGATATCTTGAGTTATGATGTTGAGGTGTAAGCATGTGATGATGAATCTGCATCTTTTCAGCAATCGGCATCAATCGTCAACTTCTTTGTCTTTGGTGTGATTACGCCTTTCCAACATGCCCATACATCTTTGTTGAGTAGATCTTCCCGGTTGAATAGTTCTGACGTCTCCTTTTAGATGTTGGTATGAGCATGTG
>LBNU01032019.1:59558-71996 GCA_014162995.1 Artemisia annua
CCATTTTCCTCTTCCTTTCATGGATCAGATGATTGAACGCCTTGTAGGAAATGAGTTTTATTGTTTTCTTGATGGTTTTTCTGGCTATTTTCAAATTCCCATTGATCCTCCCGATCAAGAGAAAACCACTTTTACTTGTCCATACGGAACATTTGCCTATAAACGTATGCCCTTTGGCTTATGCAATGCCCCAGGCACGTTCCAGAGATGTATGACCGCCATTTTTCAAAACATGATCGGGAAGACAATGGAGGTTTTTATGGATGATTTTTCGGTGTATGGTAATTCATTTTCGTCTTGTCTCTCCCATTTAGAACAAATGCTCCAAAGGTGTGAAGACACTAACCTAGTTCTAAATTGGGAGAAGTGTCACTTTATGGTTAAAGAGGGTGTGGTCCTCGGCCATAAAATCTCAAAAGCTGGGATTGAGGTGGACCGTGCCAAAGTCGATGTTATCGCAAAATTACCTTATCCCACGACCGTCAAGGGAATTCGAAGTTTCCTCGGTCATGCTGGCTTTTATAGACGTTTCATACAAGACTTTTCCAAAATAGCCCGACCATTGACTCACCTTTTAGAAAAGGAAGCCCCGTTCATCTTCACCAATGAGTGCATTGAAGCATTTAATACCCTTAAAAAGAAGTTGACGGAGGCTCCTATTTTAGTTGCCCCCGATTGGGATTTGCCCTTTGAATTAATGTGTGATGCTAGTGATTATGCAATTGGGGCAGTCCTGGGGCAACGAAAGGACAAATATTTTCGGCCTATACACTATGCAAGCAAAACCATGAATAGTGCTCAGTTTCATTACACCACAACTGAAAAAGAGATGTTGGCAGTCATTTATGCTTTTGAAAAATTTCGACCATATCTTCTTTTAAAGAAATGCATAGTGTATACGGACCATTCAGCCTTAAAATACTTGATGACCAAGCCTGATGCCAAACCAAGACTTATGCGCTGGGTTCTCCTTTTACAAGAGTTTAAAGTTGAAATTAGAGATAAAAAAGGATCGGAGAACCTAGCTGCTGACCATTTGTCCCGTCTTGAAAATCCTCACCAAGGCGTGCTCGAGAAAAAGGATATTGATGACTCATTTCCTCTCGAAGCCCTTGGGAGCGTGTCACTTGGTGATTCTAGTACCCCATGGTTTGCCGATTTTGCAAACTACCATGCGGGGAATTTTATAAGAAAAGGAATGTCGACCCAGGCCAAAAAGAAATTTTTCAAAGATGTGAAACATTATTTTTGGGAAGACCCTTATTTGTTCAAAATTTGTGCGGACCAAATCATTCGGAGATGTGTCCATGGTAAAGAGGCCGAAGCTATTTTGATGGCATGCCACAATGGACCCACAGGGGGACATCATGGTGCCAATTTTACTGCTAAAAAAGTTTTTGACTCCGGTTTCTTCTGGCCTTCGATCTACCGCGATGCACAGGACCTGGTGAAGTCTTGTGACGCGTGCCAACGACAAGGAAAAATTTCACAGCGGGATGAGATGCCTCAAAACTCCATCCAAGTTTGTGAAATCTTTGACGTTTGGGGAATCGATTTCATGGGACCATTTCCATCTTCAAACAAAAACAAATACATCCTCGTGGCAGTCGATTATCTTTCTAAATGGGTTGAAGCAAAAGCTTTTCCAACTAACGACGCCCGAGTGGTTGTAAAATTTTTGAAAAGTTTGTTTGCCAGATTCGGTACACCTCGAGCTATTATCAGTGACCGTGGAACTCATTTTTGTAATGACCGATTTTCAAAAGTTATGTCAAAATATGGTGTTACCCATCGACTTAGTACCGCTTATCATCCTCAAACTAGTGGTCAAGTCGAGGTGTCGAATCGTGGTCTAAAAAGAATTTTGGAAAGAACCGTGGGTGAGAATCGTTCTTCTTGGTCGGACAAGTTAGATGATGCACTCTGGGCCTTCCGCACAGCTTATAAAACACCAATTGGTTGTACCCCTTACAAGCTCGTGTACGGAAAGGCATGTCATCTTCCGATTGAGTTAGAGCATCGCGCCTACTGGGCTTTAAAACATGTGAATTATGATTTAAAAACTGCGGGTGATCACCGAAAAATCCAGTTGAATGAGTTGAATGAACTCCGAGATCAAGCTTATGAAAATTCTTTGATTTATAAGGAGAAAACAAAACGGATTCATGATTCAAAAATCAAAAATCGTGTTTTTAATGTCGGTGATCAAGTTTTGCTTTTTAACTCAAGGTTAAAACTATTTTCTGGAAAGCTAAAGTCCCGTTGGTCTGGACCGTTTACCGTTGCCCAAGTTTTTCCATATGGTACTATTGAACTTTCTCAACCAAATGGGCAAAATTTTAAGGTAAACAGTCATCGTTTGAAACACTACATTGGAGGGGATCTACCTTTGGTGATCCCGGATCTCCAAACTTTCCCTTAGGACAACTAAATGCGGGGATAGAGTCAAGCTAAGTGACTCGATGATCAAAAACAAAGCGCTTCGTGGGAGGCACCCCATGCTTATCCATCTATGTTTTCTAGTTTCTAATAAGTAACGCGAGGAGGGCGACCTTTTCCAATCTTGTGTTTGCTTGGTTGTTTGCGTTTGTGCAGGATTTCTCCAATTCATGATGACTCTCGTGCTCGTGGATCGTCTCATCTCCACTCAAGTCCCATGTCTTGCTGCTTGCTTGGAAATCCTATATCCAAAATCATATCGACTAATGGTATCTTTGGCATACTTAATAAACGGCCTTAGAATTATTGTTAGGATTACCCTTACCTTTTTAAACATTGAGGACAATGTTTATCTTTAGTCTAGGGGGGGTGAATCTTCGATTTGATTGACCTAGCACGTTCATCTTTGTCGTTTACTTACGCAACCCCGTTTTCCTCAAAAAC
Source organism: Artemisia annua (assembly GCA_014162995.1). NCBI lineage: Eukaryota > Viridiplantae > Streptophyta > Magnoliopsida > Asterales > Asteraceae > Artemisia > Artemisia annua. The sequence continues at coordinate 62,442 of LBNU01032019.1, forward strand.
CCAAAAAAAATTGAAAAATTTTGAAAATTTTCAAAGCAAAAAGCACAAAAATAATACAAAAATAAAAATACAAAAATAGAATAAAAGTTTTGACACCGAGTTTGACTTTCCTACTAGGTAAGAGTGGGAATAAAAATTTTGACTTGATCCGGGCGTGTTGAGCCCTAGCATGTTCCCTTAACCATAGATAATCATAAAAGCTTTTGCTAGTTTTGTACACAAGGAGCTACTCTTTTGTCGGCTCCCGTACTTTACTTTATATATGCATGGCTTAAAATTATTAGGCTAAGTATCCGCGGGTCTCATTATTTCAGATTTTCAAAATGCGGAGAATGAGATATGATAGTGTTTATTTAGAAGTTAGTTACCATACGTGGAGTAGTGGTTCTCTTTAAAGCTCATAGAAGGTACTTGTGGCCTTTCGTTCCCATCAGCTTGTTTCACCCCATATCTTGTGTGCTAATTAAAGATGTTAGGTTTAGCCGATAGGTAGTTCTTTATCTTCTTAAGAGAATCTTTGCTTGGGAAATTGGGTACACATCATGGATACACGTCAATTGAGTTGTATTGTATATCGTTGAATAAGCGTAGTACGCATGTGGTTTCGGAGCTACCCAAAAGCTCGTTGTTATGTATGAGCTAAGGTGCTTTGAGACTTCGGATTGAGATCGGACCTTGGATCCTAGATTCCAACCCTAGCAGTTGGCGGTAGGTCTTGGATTGAAACCGTGAAGGTTCGGAGTCGAGAAGATACTAAGGCAAGAAAAAGAAAGAAAAAAGTGAAAAAGAAAAAGAAAGAATAAGGATCTATGTTTAGATTCATGGATTATGTGCTTAAGTGTTAAGACTAAAGTTGGTCGCGCGTGAGGTGCATATTACGATCCTAGATCGGACGCATGAGGTGCACGTGAAATGTACTCGCCAACTTATATCTATTTATGATGTATTCCAAAGTCTTTGTATGTATCCAATATCCTTGATGTGGACCGCATTTCTCTTGCAAACCTTCTTAAGGGAAGATCGATAACTACTTAGCGTGTGAATTTGGTATCTTTATCGGACTAAATCATATTGAAACGAGAAAATATGAAGCAATTCATTTCTCAAATCAATTAAAAAATTCTAGATGCACTAAGATTTGGGAGCGGGAGGTGACCACACACAAGTAACTTCCATGAGTGGTATTGGTATCTGACGTCTAAGTAAGCGGTGATCTCGTTTTTGCACTTAGTTTGGGACTTGTGAAAAATCAGGGACGATGAATTTTATCCGATCGGTCACTTTTCTATGAATCGTGTTCTTGCTCTATGACCCTTAATAGTTATCAAAAGATAATGAAAGTCATTCCCACCGTCATATGCTAGTAGTATTATATATGTTGTACATAGTCAAAAATGGAAAGCCGGGGCGTCTTAGGGAATAAATGATTTCGAATTTCTCTTGAACGTTTTGCTACTTTTCAAAGTTAGTAAGGAGAGGTTTTGAAATTATTTATCCTTAAGGCGTGATGTGATTACATTGCGTGAGGACACGCAATACCTTAGTCTGGGGGATTTTGATATGTGCTTATTCACATATCTTTTATTCACCATTATTAGACTATTATAGAGCAAAATCTAACGTTCAAAGCCAAAGATATAGTGTTTTTGTGTTTATGACTGTGCAGGTAAGGATATTGCAAAAACATCATGAAAAGCAACCTAAAAGCCCAAAACGAGCACGAGATTTGGAAAAGAGTCAAGAAGCCGAGTCAAAGATGAAATTTACTCAAGTAAAGCCCGTGACGATGTTTTCATTACTTAAAGGCTCGTGAATATGAAAGAGATACTTAATCGAAGATTAAAGATGATTATCATGTATAAGCTTCCCAAACTCGAGCAAGTGGTCACTTTTATATCATTGAAAACTTTTTGAAGACTCGTTAACATATTCCTCAAGATTACAAGGACTTAAGTTTACTTTTTAGAAGTCGTTTAGTAGTATAATGAAAGTTTATGTGTTACTTTCATGAACAAATAGAGTTAAGGGGGCTAGATGTAAAAGGAATCCACCATGGAAACCTTAAATACCCACCCCTAGTCTTCATTTGAGGGAGTCTAGTTTTTAGTTTTTGGTTAGTTCTTAGCTTATTTTCCAAGTTGTAGTGTAATGTTTTCTTAATGCAAGCTTTTAACTTTATGTCTTAATCTTCTTATTTTGCTTATTTCCTAGCTTATTTCAATCTTTCTTTTATTGCTTTTCATCTTATTCAAGCTTCTTTACTTCTATTTTGATCACAATAAGCTCATATAAGTCTTGCACCACCTTTGCATGAAAAGAAATTTTCGTGCCTTATGAATATGACTTGAGCTTATTTGGGATTTGCTAGCTTGTAAAAGCTTATTTTACGTTTTACTTTAGCTTATTTAAGAGTTTACAAATCGTTGTTTTTGCTTTTCAATCTTTCTTTTGCGTTTAAACAAGCTTTTTAGTTACAAGCCCTAGAAATATGTTTAGCTTATTTTGAATTCGTTGAGCTTCTATAGCTTATTTTGGTTTTTTGTTTTGCTTGATATTGAGTCTAAATAAGTTCCTAAATAGTTTCCATTAAGTTTTAACGTTAAAAATATTTCCAGTTCTTAAAAATTTAAAATAGCGAGTATAAGTTAGGGTTTAGAGAGTATGAGTTTAGGGTTTAGCGAGTAGGAGTATTTTATTTCGAGTTTAGCGAGTATGCTATTAAAATCCAGCGAGTATGAACTTGGCTGGAACCTAGCGAGTATGATCTTCTGAACTTAGCGAGTAAGGATTTTTTAGCTAGCGAGTTTGTCTAGCGAGTTTGGTTTAGGTAGCGAGTATCACATTATTTTAAATTTGTAGCGAGTTTGGTGTTTCATAGGTCTAGCGAGTTTGGTTTTTTCTATAGTCTAGCGAGTATCAATTTCTAAAGATAGCGAGTATCACCTTTTGAATCCTAGCGAGTTTGTCATTTTAATACATAGCGAGTTTGGCCTTTTTGTTCCTTAGCGAGTTTTATTTTTTATCATTAGCGAGTTTGAGTTTTGTCCACTTTAGTTTTCGAGTCTTAATCTCTTTTGTGTCGTGTACTGTTTACTTCTAAAGCCGAGCTAGGCTTATTTGCACTCCATCGTTTATCGAGTGGAGTTTACTTTTATTAATTTCCTACCGTTACTCTGTCAAAATTTCGTTTAAATCTTTTTAACTTAGTTTATTTTTATTTTCACTTCTTTTATTTTCTTTTAAACGTTTACTTTTCTTTTCTTTCATTTATTTAAGTTAAAAAGCAAAAAAACATTTTACATTTCTTATTTCATTTTCAGTTCTTTTCTTTACTTAATTTTTCTTACTTTCTTATTTTATTTTCTTTACATTTTATTCAACTCATGTTTTCTTTTATCGTTCAACTTATTTTAATCTCGTGCTTTATTTCTTTTAAGTTTTAAACAAGTTTCGTAGTATAACTAAATCCAAATCACATCTCTTAAACCCATTCACTTCACATAACTCACGTCTCGAGTGACAAGATCAATTTCATCTTAATCTCTTTTGTGTCGTGTACTGTTTACTTCTAAAGCCGAGCTAGGCTTATTTGCACTCCATCGTTTACCGAGTGGAGTTTACTTTTATTAATTTCCTACCGTTACTCTGTCAAAATTTCGTTTAAATCTTTTTAACTTAGTTTATTTTTATTTTCACTTCTTTTATTTTCTTTTAAACGTTTACTTTTCTTTTCTTTCATTTATTAAAGTTAAAAAGCAAAAAAACATTTTACATTTCTTATTTCATTTTCAGTTCTTTTCTTTACTTAATTTTTCTTACTTTCTTATTTCATTTTCTTTACATTTTATTCAACTCATGTTTTCTTTTATCGTTCAACTTATTTTAATCTCGTGCTTTATTTCTTTTAAGTTTTAAACAAGTTTCGTAGTATAACTAAATCCAAATCACATCTCTTAAACCCATTCACTTCACATAACTCACGACTCGAGTGACAAGATCAATTTCAACCCTCGTTGGGACTACGACCCGAGGTTCTTGCTTTCACTAGCTTAGAATCTTGCGATCAGGCATCAATCGTCAACTTCTTTGTCTTTGGTGTGATTACGCCTTTCCAACATGCCCATACATCTTTGTTGAGTAGATCTTCCCGGTTGAATAGTTCTGACGTCTCCTTTTAGATGTTGGTATGAGCATGTGGAACTAGAGTGATGGTGGTGAACATGGTAAGTTTGGTATGTTGAGCTGCATAAAACTTGGTTAGTAATAAACATACCGGCACTTACAAGTTCGGACTTCGAGATTGTCAACAGCATAGTGTGAAGACTTTCTCTAATCCTTACCAAGGCCGTTCCTAATCGGATGCCCCCGAAAGGGCTTACACTCACATACCGAAGTACACCAACGATTAGGTGAGTCGCTGGAGATCACCACACGACTGTAGACCTTTTGAAACACCACCGAACACACTAAGCGTAACCCACAAGTGATTACCGAAGTGACCTGCTGTCAGGGCTGCTTGATGTTGACCCAGGCAGGAGTTTCCACTCAATCATTGGGAAATACTTATGTGTATTCCCTCATAAGTGTTCTTGGCAGATTGCTAAGATCTGCGTAGGGCTCGAAATATTACACCAGGTGCCCTTAATGTTGAACCACCAGTGTATAAGTATCAAGTGTACCTATGAGATCTTTGGATGCGTCTCTTGGCTCTAGACTCGATAAGTGCACATTGGTTATCCTATGCGGAGACTAGGGAGGGGTCTCCTGGTTCAATATCAACTTGCTCTAAGAGACAAGTCGATAGTTTATACCGGTTCCCCGTGAGAATGAAACAAGCTCTTTTAAGAGAACTTGAGTGGCTGGGAGGTTTAGTGCAGTGCGTCACTGGGTCCATGACGTCTTTTTCTTCAATACCGATGTTACCTTGGTAACAATCAGTAGCATATGAATTGAACCCGGTTTCTGCCCTAAGGTTGAATAATTGGAGGGCTATTTCTTTTCACCCTTTCTCAATTCATATCTTTTTAATTCTTCAACCCCTTCAGTGTTTACCGAGACTTCATTTACTAGAACCTTGTTGGGTTTGTTCCAGTCCTAGCTCAGTCTCAGTAGGCACTCTTCCCTTTCTCACTTTTCTCCTTTTTTTCAATCATTCCTAAGGACTTCTAATCTATCTATTGGATTGTCCCTGGGAAGATCCTTCCGGTTCTGGTGGATCATGGGAACATATACCTAACCTTACCATCCTTATAACTCCATGCTTTAAAGTAAATTGGTCGGTCTTTTGGTATCTTTCCACAATCGCCATATAACCAAATCATTGAAAATTCTCTCAAAGTGTTTATGATAAAGAAACACATTTCGTTATCACTTTGAGAGTTTTATCATTTTTCAATTGCTCCCCCTCAACATGTGCTCATAGGTAAAGAAAGAAATTTGCACATGTCGGGTTGAGTTGCACTTATTTGAATTGATCAGCTCTAAATAGACATATACTGGAGGGACACATTTACGTTGCTTAGTTAAAGGGATCAATTATCAGCTTTTAGGTGATAACTAGCCCTAATAACTAACTTGAAGTTGTTAACATTCCTTAAAAAGGAAGTTAGACCCGTCAAAGTATATATTTAAAAAGAGTTTCTCGAAACAGTACTATCTACTTTGACCAGTCCTCTTCGAGACACGTTTACATCACTGGTTAGACCAGCTTGAAATTACTACCCGGCCAGGACTAGTCTTTTCGATTTACGACTTTTCATGTTTCGTCAATTAATGAGTCAAATTCTGAGTCATAAGCAATTCACGGTTTTTACTTGAATTTGTAAAAACCCGCGAAAGACTCTTAGCCACTTGCTCCCCCTCAATATGTGCACATTGATTGAATCAAGTTTGAAAAACTTTGGCACATACGGGTGAGCCTGCAAAAGAGATCATTTATTCATCATTTTAAATCACTTGTTCCCCCTCAATATGTGCTTAGTTCATGTTCCAAAATCTTTTAAAATTTTAGCACATAAGGGAGTGATCTTTTGAGTCCAAAACATCTTTATACGTCCAAAAACATCACATTTAATCACTTGCTCCCCCTTAATATGTGCTTATGATTAAAATCCAAAATCTTTAACATTTTAGCACATAAGGGAGCGTTCTCGATAGTCCACAAACATTCTTTATGAGTCCAAAAACATCACTTTTAAATCAGTTTTTATATTTAAATCACATTCTCTCCCCCGATCATAAAATTTGAAATCTTTTGGGATTTTTTGATCCCAATTGATTTAAATGACTTTCGAAAAAGCTTTGGAGAGACGTGGCAAAATTTAAATGTTTACTGATTTTGAGACACTTTTTGAGTTTTTACTGTGGCTGGTGCACAAAGTTTTTAAAGGTGCGGAAATTTTGAGCACATACGCTCCCCCTCAATTAGTAGCCATTAATGTGAGTGGTAACGTATACGAGAAAATTTTAAGACCAATGGCCACCTTGTACACCACAAAATCTCTTTTGAAGAATTTTTAGAAGAAAGAGATTTTGTGAAAAGAAGACTTCTCTTCTTTTACTAGAAAGGCTGCACTGAAGCGTACAACTTTTCGGATAATCCGCACACAGTGAAAAACATAAAAACTTATAATATCCATATATTCCAAAAAAATATTAGAAGTTTGAAAGTTATCATATTACATCACCCAAATAAAATAGAGTAAGGTGATAGCAAAAGTCCAGCTTGTTGAATCATTCAGTTCTTTGGAGAAGCATGTAGTCGCCCTCACGAACTCTGCCTCCCACATAGCACTCTAGACTGCGGTAGATTCTTCTCATCTTCATTCGGTGACGAATGGCCTTTAGGAAGTCAAGGTTCATCTTCAAGTCATGATCAGTCCATTGGCTGGTGTATCTTCCGGGCCTGTTAGAGTAGACTTGATATTCTTTCACACGAAAGTCTAGCGCTTCATCGACCATTTCCAATGTCCCGTCACTGTACTTGTGCAATTCATCACTACGCATAACCATTGGAACGTCATACTTATCTTTATAGACCACAGCACTTGGAGACTTAATCACAGTGAAGTCTGCTATCGGTTCCAAGCTACCAATCTCCCACTTCGGCTTTGTGAGGTTTAGTTGTGTTTGGTAGCTTTCGATGCCCAGTTGTAGATCTTCAACACGCTTCCTTATAACTAGACCCCTTATCCAGTGAACAACAGCAAACACAAGCGTCTTCTTTTCATTTGGTGGTAGATGATGCAATTTTCCTTGGATGTGCAGCAGATACAGATCTTCGAAGTCATTGGCCCGGAGATGTTTGAAGTCACCTTCACTGATCTCGTAGTCCCTCAGATCCGCACGTCTAAGAACAATGGACTTCAGGTAGTCGTATCCATAGATGGAATGAATTTTGACATTCAAAACACTGATGATCTGAAGTGGCAAACGAACAAACTTCTTGTCACCTTTGGCTTTGAACCGTTCCACATAGAATTCCTGCTTCTTGAACCACCAATGTGATATGCCCAAAGCTGCTGGAAGATCATACTCACACTCTTTATCAATCCACATAGCATCCGGTACCATTTGTTCCAAACCACAGTCATTGTAGCGAGCCGCTTTCATCTTGGTGATGCACAGAGCATACTTACGTTGCTTGTTCCCAAACCGAAGATATTCGAGATCTTTGTTGAAGAAGAAATCTGCCTGAATAGTAACGTGGCCTGGAGTCCCACCCAAAGGAAGTAGTTTGTTGTAGCCGTGTTGAATAACTTCTTCATTAACCGGATCGTTGAACATCTTGTGACATTCTTCCATTTGAAACTGGAGATGAGTCACATCAGGATGAAAAACTTTGAAGATGTCGTATGCTGCGCCTTCTAGATCTTTTTTAGACAACTTGCTTATTCCTCGCTCCTTGCAGAACCACGCAATGAATGATCCCATATCTCCGGTTTGTGAGAGCAAGGAGTTATCAGCTGGAGGAACGAAGCTGCTGGATATGGCATTGACCCAGTTGTTGTCAGAGACTGGTTGATCTGATGGTGTCACTGACCAGTTCGGCTCAGTTGTTAGCAGCTGAGTAGTCTTTTGCCTGATACACGCTTGTAACTCTTCTTTTGACAGTTTGACTGATGGAGCATCATCAATTCTGGTAATAGATTCCCACCACACATCCTTTTGAGATATGTGGGATGTAGAAGCATCATCTTCTTCATCGTCTGAATATCCTGCAGCGTGTGACACCACCGACTCTTCATTTATTGCTTGATCCTTGTGAGCTGGCGAGGGCATACTAGCTCTTCCAGTGTCGATAGTTGTCCATGCTGCATGTGATGCGAGAGGAGCTTGCTTGGATGAAGATGATTTCTCAGAACGTTTGGAGGGTGGCTTGCTTGATGATGAAGGTTGTGGTGGTGGTATAGACAAAGTTCCAAAGCTTCCAGGCTGTCCTGAAGGACCTGAGGGTCCAGATGACCCAGGAGGTGGAGGCGGTGGTGGAAATGTAGTAGGGTGTTGATGATGCCCTTGTTGTTTTCTTTTCCTTTTCCTTTCTCTTTCCATCTCTCGATGATGTTGTTCAGCATTATCTCGAAGGATTGAATTTTCAAGAGCTTCATACAGCTTCTGGTGTGCTACATGCCCCTTGTATTGTAGGTTCTAGAACATACGTTCTTGTAGTAACAGCTTCATGTCGGACGTAGAGAGATCATTGAACCTTGATCTGAGAGGGGCTTCCATGGCATAGTCAACAGCTTCCTGAACCTGATCTTCAATGGCTTCAGTGATAAGACGATCAATCTTGATTTGTTCCAGTTTGCTTAGTCTGTTGTCGAGATATTTGAGGGTTTCAGGTAGGTTGAGCTGTAGAATACTTCTGATGTCTTTAGCATGAGTTGACAGTTTCTCATTGATCGTTAGGTTCTCATCTACCGCGTCAGCTGCCGTTTGGAGTAATTCATCCATTTGGGTTGCTAGACCTTCCAAGGTGACCTTAGGAGCTGGAGAAGTAGAAATTGTTGTAGCTTCTGTGGTGATTGGAGGTGTGGAACCTGTAGCTTTGGTTGTTTCAGAAGGTGTTGTTAGAGGCATTGAAGTGGCAGGAGTGGTTGAAGTGTCTTGCAGAACTGGAACCTCGACCATGGATATTGCTTCTTCATGTTCTTCTCCTGACTTGTCGGCCTCTGATTCAGAAGGTTTGTCAACCAGGAACTGATCACCGTAAGTTTCAAATTTTATGAATGATGCAAGAGTACCCGTAGAGGTATCAGGTTCCTCAGCCATCTTTTGGTCATATGATTTCATCTTGAGGGTATCTTGTACCTCAGGATATACGGTAGGCATAAAATCTGAATGAAACGTCTCTAAAGGCGTTTCAGTTGCCTTTTCCAGCTCTTGATGAGGTATATTACTGACCTCTTCTTCTGCATGGGTAGTAGAGCTTTCCAGTCTAGGTGATTGATGGGTTTCAGAGTCTGTTTCACTTGATTCTCCTGCAGGTTCGATACTTAGTGATTTAGAGACGGTCTTTTCAGCAGATGGTTCGGGAGACCGTCTCTTGAGAATGTA
>LBNU01032022.1:0-14372 GCA_014162995.1 Artemisia annua
AATACAATAAAAAGAAAGGTCCTTCATCGGCTCTCACACGTGCTGAGGATGACTTACATCTGTTGACGCTCTTTGTCTTCTCTTTATACCTTCGACTTAAGACTTTTTCTTTCACTTGTAGCAAAGTGATGTAATTTTGCATGAACTCCTTCCCCCCCCAAGTTCATGCGCATGTCTTTATGGGCTTCTTCGTACACGTTCTTTTTGGCGCGGTTTCTGAATCAACTTCCCCCACCCCCCCGCCGCCGGCCCGCGGACGCCCGGGCCGGCACCGTACCCCCTAGCCGTACTCCGGACGGGCTAGCATCATCATACCGCCGCCACCCGCCGCGCTACCTCAATAAACACCACCGCCCCATATGACTACTGACCCAGTACCGCATATACCTACCGCCGGCTATGCCCGCCCATCACGGGGCCCTACCCCCCGCGCGTGCGCTGACGGCATCACCTACCAGCCCTCACCCTCTCCATCTGCGGCCGGTCCTGATACATAGCCTCCACCCATGCCCTGAGCCTATATATGACCCGGCATATATATATATATACATATAACTATATATATATACATATATATATAATATATACTATGTAAGACTATACATATATATATAATATACACTATATATATATACATATATACTATAATAATACAATATATACTGTAGTCATACCTACTATTCACCCCACATCCCCATAGTACCATCCACTCACTACCCGTATATTATATACTCGCGCGTACTCCATCACGCCTGCCACCCCTACCCGCGCCGGGCACGGGCCTACATCCACTACTCATATCGCCATTATATACCCGCCACGTCGCCGCCCCGCCCACTCCTAGCACCGCCAGGTGCCGAAAATATATCATAGCCTCTCCTAAGCACCAGCTCCAGCCTATACCACAGGCCCTATCAGGGAGCATGAACCCTACCCCATACCACTCCCCTACACCTAACATAAGAGGTAGCCCCGTACCCATACCGACGGGACACGACCGCCACCGGGGTTCATATCACCACACTATCACATACATATATATAGGCTACCCACGTACGGGCATACCGCCCACCTCCCGCCCCCGTGGCCCTACCGCCCACGCTACCACCTAACATACTATACGTAACAGTACTACCCACTATACCCACCTCACAACTGCACCTACACGCAGCCCCCGCCGCAACGCGCCAGGCACCCGCCACCACGTATATCTATATATAACCATACTATACTCTAGCTACATATATACCTATACCATATATAATAATATCACATTTATATATATATACTATATCCACGGTATATATATATACACTATATATATATATACACCATATTATATATATCTATAACTATAATATATATCACACACCACTACTGTATATAATATATATAGTATATATATATATATATATATAAGCCGTATATATATATATATACGTATATATAATATATAATATATAATATTATATATATATATATACTATATATATATAAGTACTATATATATACATATAAACTATATATATATATATAACTACTATATATATATATACGTAATATATATATGAAAATATATACGTAATAATATACTATTATACTATACTATATATATATATATATATATATATATATATACTATATATAGTATATATATATATATATATAATATATATATATATATATGGATATATATACGTATATATATAATTATATATACTATACTATACTATATATATATTATTATATATAACAAACAATTATATATATTATGATACTTGATTACGAATATATACTTAAATAATAATATGTATAATATACTATAAATATATATATATATATAATATACTATATACATATTTATATAAATAATAGATATATAATAATAAATAATATATATATATAAGAGGCTACTAAATAGAAATATAATAAATATATATATATTACATATAAATATATATACATACTACATATAATATACTATATATTACTTACTATATATAGTATATAAGATAGTATAATAGATATTATTTTTTGTTGTTGGGTTTGTTTTTGTGTTGTGTTGTGTGTTTTGTTGGTTGAACATTCTAGCTTAGTCGTGCATTATAGCTTAATGAAGTACGTTATTGTCTGCGCCAAAAGTTACATCTAACCTTTATGCGTCTTTGTTTGCACTTGATCGTTTGTGCTTTGCTAATGTTAAAATACGTACGGATACACAGTTTATTTTTAGTCTTTGTTTGGATATTTGTGGGTTATCCTTCCGGTACTGGGCTTGCAATCCCTCTTACGTACCTGCCGGTTAGTTATGAGGTTCCACACCTTTTTTGCTATACGGGATAACGTTCTTGGGTCGTGCCCTTTGTGTGCACGTCTTACTCACATGTATGTGCATTTGTAAAGTAAATGTTAAAAAATTTCTAAGTGTAAACTGGTGAAGGTAGCTAAGCTTCACATTGTAAATTGTTATTGAAATACAAATGTTAGGAATCATCCTAACACGTAAATGGAACGGCATTTACGGGATTACATTAGCTATCTTGTTAAGCCAAAACACATGGACTAGTTATGTAATATTGCAATAGTTTAGCTTGTGTTAGGCTATATATACCCCTCCATACTTCCATGGAGGGGTGAGACTTGTGTGTGTATGTCACTTTAATCTTTCTTATTAATAAAACACCTAGTTTCCCTTCTCTCTCTACTTTCTCTCGCTAACCATGGATATCTTATTCTTCCATATTACCCGACCTCCCGAATCACAAATCAACAATAAACTACGATCCTAACAGTGGTATAAGAGCCAAGGTTTTTTATTTTGTTGATTTTTGTGGTTTTCATCTTGTCATATCTTGTCAAAATCATCACTTTATTCACTGTTTTAACAAAGGTTACATTTTTATGATAAGTTTTGTTTCAACTGTTCCATTTTTACAAGATTTTGTGTATCCATTGGTCAAAACATCACAAAGTCCCAACCATTCAGTTTCATAGATCTGTTATCTTGTGGACGTTTTCCAATCACGTTAACAACTTTATGTTAACTCATATCATATAGTGATTTTTTTGTACCAATACCGGTGATAATATTTGTGGTCAAAACGTTGGCTTATACATGGTCAAAAACTGGTTCAGAAACAAGGGTCAACGAAGCTGGTCAGAAAAGTTAATCGGAAAACTCATCAGAAAACTCATCGGAAATTGGAAATGGGTCGCCGGAATCTGGTCGGAATTTCTTGTATAAGAAGTTCTCGATATGTACTTGTTTTCGAGAACACATGTAGTTTTCGAGAACACAATACCCCAAATTATCGAAATCGCATTCTCGATAACCATGATCTCGATAACCATGATCTCGATAACCATGATCTCGATAACCATGATCTCGATAACCGTGTTCTCGATAAGCCACGTTCTCGATAAATTCATGTTTTCGATAAGTTAACTATTCTCGATAAGTGTCAAAGTTTTTCGAAAATGTTTCAAACAGAAAAGTAGATGAAGAAGACCACGTTTTGACCATAACCATATACCAAACACTCGACTTCAGCGAAGCATCATGAGTCCCAAACAGATTTAAACCAGAAACACAACAACAATAAACCAAATCTATATCACAAACAACAATAAACCGTCTCCATCACTGTACACAACCAAACAAGCTACAACAAATCTAACACTTAACCTCATCCCATTCTCCTCACGCCATGACTCGAACAAAAAATTAAATAAATAAAAATAAACTAGATCTCAATCTTTGTTCACCTTTTGTTTCAATCTTTAAAAAGATTTTCGTGTGTGAACCTTAAACATCACAGATCTTATCAAGGCAGAACCTACTTCATGATCTATATCCGAAAGGTTTAAAAGAGAAGACAATAACGATAATGATATATCTTTCTTTCTTTCGTTCAAGACATACAACATAACAAAACAACACCTGATGAACCTACCGTGACCCTCCAAAGGATCTTGAAGCAGTTAAAGGGCTTTCTTTGATTCGTCTTATGCTGATTATTACAACAAAGGCCATGGTATGGCTTCAATTGTGTTTGTGATGTTCGGTTGTGAATGGTATTGATGGGTTTGATATTAGACCTGTTGTGATGGGGATAGACTTGATGATTTTGTGTGGAGATGAGATATGTGAAGAGAGATGAAGGAGGTAGGCGGATTGAAATGAGACTAGGGTTTTCACAGATAAGTATGATTAGGGTTATGGAGTGTGTTAAAGTGAGTATCAAATACCAAAAAATTAGGGGTGTTGTTTGGATCGGGTCAAATGAAGTTTGTGGACTGGATCCGAATCTAGTTTAATGGGCTGTCACATTTATTGGACTGAAATGGTTTATTATTCGTATGAGTGTATGACCATTGGACTATGTTTGTTGATTTGGACTTGATCTGAAATTCATGGGCTTGAATGATTTATCACATGAAAATTAACATGGGCTGAACTGTAATTAATCAAATGTATTTTTTAATACATTGTGTTAATTTTTGTTTAACATTTGGCGAAAAAGAGTGGTATTTTGGTTATTACAAATTTTCACGGGGATACATTTTTTGACAAGATCGGGAAACCATTATCAAAGTTCATTTAAACCGTCAAAAGGCTAGTTGTTTGAGCATTTAACCGCAAGATGTGACTACGGCGTTAATTCATCATCATTTACTTGAAGATGAAGTAGAATTTCACGGGTGCGTGTACTTAGTATCCAAAGATATTGGGGTTGGTTGGATGAAGATTCTTCGCGATCCTTGTTTGAGCTTTTAACCTTTACAATGACGGAGACTTGGATATCTAGTTATTTTGTGATTCTTCCTCTCTATTACCACAAATAACTATCACTTTAAGGAGTTACGTTGTAGTGCTCAGTGTCACACGCTGTTGTGGATAATCAAGAGGTGATGTACGTCTTATACTTGATGGTTGGTTGGTTGAAGAGTATAGAGTACTTAGGGATTCGATGAGGCTGCGAACTCTCTACACCGCTCTTAGTCGTACATTAGTGCAAGTTTAAGTCACAAGTTCGGGTTATTTTACTTCAGTCTCAAGTTCGTCATAATGGGTTATCTCCATCAGTAGTCACTACATAGAGCCGTCAGAATGATAATAGGGTCGGTAAAGAGTTGGTTGAGAGAAGTATAAATGAGTAGAGATGTTTATCAGCAGATGATTCTCATGGGGCTAGTTATGGTACTTCACACCTGTTTGGTTAATTGGACATATGGGGTTATGCTGCCTCCGATTTTCATCGTTAACATAGTATGTATGCTTCCGATTTCAAAGAAGGCATCGTGGGGGAAGATAGAGGAGTGTTTCCTTGAGCTTCTTTGACTGTTGATGATTTCTTTGCGAAAACACCCATTTTCCACGAGGATTTGCATTCAGGGGGAAGAAATGTGCACATCGAGGACGCATAATAGACTCACGTGATCGAGCTTACAATTTCATCACTATCGGAATGACCTTCGCAGAGATGATCAGTGGTTCAATTTTGTGATTTTGGTGTAATCGTTTCGACTCTCGCGGATTGTGAAGTGTGAAGTAGCCTACATATGTGAGAATATCTTGCTGATTTCTTGCATGTTACCCCCAAACAGAGCTTCCGCGTTGAGTATAACCATGATAAAGTAACTAATCATATTTGCTTGGTGTGGTTTATTGTGTCATCTACCAATTCCGCTGCGTACTCAAAACCTCAAAAGTTAGAAAACATGTTGACTACATCAAAGTTTCGAATCTGCTGAAGACGGATGTCAATTTGGGGGGAAGTTGATTCAGAAACTTCGCCAAAAAGAAGTGTACGAAGAAGCCACTAAAGACATGCAGCATGAATTGGGGGGAAGTTAATCCAGTTCATGCAAATTACATCATTTGCCTACAAGTGAAGAAAAAGTTCTCAAGTCGAGGTATAAGATGAAGACAAAGAGCGTCAACTGTAGTCATCCTCAGCACTTGAAGAGCCGATGAAGACCTTTCTTTATTTGTATTTGTACTTGTAGGAAATGTTGTAAGTAATCCCTTATGTCGCCCTATTGGGGGAAGATTGTTAGGAATCATCCTAACACGTAAATGGAACGACATTTACGGGATTACATTAGCTATCTTGTTAAGCCAAAACACATGGACTAGTTATGTAATATTGCAATAGTTTAGCTTGTGTTAGGCTATATATACCCCTCCATACTTCCATGGAGGGGTGAGACTTGTGTGTGTATTTCACTTTAATCTTTCTTATTAATAAAACACCTAGTTTCCCTTCTCTCTCTACTTTCTCTCACTAACCATGTATATCTTATTCTTCCATATTACCCGACCTCCCGAATCACAAATCAACAATAAACTACGATCCTAACAACAAATAATAAATTATATCTTTACAAACGTCTAAAGATGGGTTCCACCAGAGCGTCCCATTGGTTATAATTTAACATGGATGTTCTATGCTTGCGGATACGGATATCCGTCTTTATTCCTTTGCCTTTGGCTTGCGTTTTCACTTTTGGTCTCTGTATTAGGCAGGCTTTCAGCTTCCGCGCTTTTTCCGCGCTTTAGGCTTAGCGAGCACTGTAGTTTGCGTTATACTTTTATATTTTCTCGAGTACATGTGCGGTCCGGGGACTAATTCGCAGCATCCCTCTCTAGCTGATCTTGTGTAGCTTCCCTTGATACCGCATCATTGGTAGGCGTATTGGGGAGCTAGAGACTGTCCGTTGTTGTAATTTGCAAATTTACACCATGCTACGGGGCGCGGCCCGTTACTTCTCCGCATGGTGTCCTTGCCTATAGTTTCGCTTGTACGCTTGGCTGCAACTTAGGGTCGGGAGTACTTTGACTCCCTCCTCGGCTGCCGCGGGGGTGAAGCCTCTTGATGTTTGGATGTCCATTTTCATGATGGCACGTCCATTTGATGCATTTCCACCTCGTCCCCGATAAGCGCACATACATCCACCCTCTATTCCTTTCGTCCGCGGTACCTTATGACTCATTCTTTCCCTTTATGTTTTCCGGTCTTGTGCACTGTTGCCCGTGTTTTGCCGCCAATGGACAGGTGTAAGACGAAGACCTTGGCCCGGAGCTACCGAGCCGGTGGGTGTGCATGCGGTTGGAGGAAGTTGAGGTTTATTCTCTATGCGTATGTGGTGCGGCCGGGCCCACAACGCTTAAAATATGTGATGGAGAATGAAGTTCAGGGGAACTTGGATGAATGAGATGAGGAGAGTGTTGTGGATTGGTGTTATTAGTCGTCATTTAAAAACGACTAAGTTTTATTAGTAGCCATTTAAGAACTTGACCGGAGTCGGATGTCCTTCCGTGTTTTCGGTATTTTGACTTTGGTTGCCCCGTTGGGGCGGGTTATGAGTTGACGGAGGATTATCAGAGTTAGATGGCATTTTGTCAACAATTTATGGCAGTTGTTTCTGGCGGTTCCCTTTTTTCGTAATTGTGGGTGTGCTCTTTTCATCGTTGTGTTTTATGGGGCACCGTCGTTTTGAATTTGTAGGTGTTTTGGTGGTTTCATGTTTCCCTCTTTGATGGCAATTTATAGCGAAAGGTTGGGGGTTTCGAGCATTTTTCGCGTGAGCATTTATTATCCCTAGTCACGTGCCCAAGCCTGTGGCTAGGACGTCCTTTCGTCTTGCCAGTTCTGAAACGGAGTCAACAGTTGGGTTATACCCGTGCCTCGGGAAGGAGCATGTACTTGTGTTCCTGGTGACTTTTTAATCTCTCGATCCCTGGGCCGCTTAGTCCATCAGGAGTCTTCTTATAGCGTTCTGAGTCACTTGGTCATGCCGGGGCTAGTATGTACGACGTTGATTATCAATGTTGCTAGCCTTGTTGCTCGCGCCCGCAGCCTTGCGGATGGCTTTGCACGCTTTACTGCGATCGCGGGGGGTCATATCCACTGCCTCAGGTTCTTGACAACTTCTTCCGCTCGGCAGTATGCTTGTGTTATTTTTACCACTTCGTCCATGGACTTCGGTGCTTCCCAGTGTAGGTGCTTTATTAGCTCCAGATCTGATACTTTTTCCATGAACTTGGCAACTTTCGGCGGCCTCTGGCATTTTCTTAGCTCTTCTGCTTTCTGTCAGGAACCTTCTTTTGAAATCTTCTATAGATTCATCTCTTCCCCTCTTGGCACAGCGGATTTTCTTGTCCCGATCCTTGTGTCTTTTTATGCTAAGAAAAAATTCCAAGAACGCATCTCTTAGTTCGTGGAAGCCGCTTATGGACTCTTGGGGGAGGTGTTCGAACCATATTCTGGTTGCGCCCCTGAGTGTGTGCTTAAACATGTGGCATTGGGTTGCCGTGTCCCAGTTGTGTACCTGTGCCATCAGTTGAAACACTCTTATATGATTCACGGGGTACTTGCTTCCGTCATAAGGTGGTACGTTGTCCGGTATGCGGATCCCTTTGGGCAGCTTGGTATCGCGGATATTTTTCATGAATGGGTCGACCTCCTCTGGCATGTACAGTTGCATCCGGTCATTTCCCCCATCATATATATTTTCAGCTTCTTCATCGCTATTCATGTCGCTGCTTTCTTCGGAAGAGATCTCCGCTTCCTGAGGATATTTGTAGTTGCTCTTACCGCAGTATATGCATGCAAATGCGAAGCTTTCCTTCTTGGGACTATTTTCTTTCCCTGACTTTAGTTGTTTGCCCTTCGAGCCCTCGTCCTTCAGCATACCTTGGTGTCTTCCACCCCTCTTTCATTTGGTTGCTTCGTACTGAGTCTGGTACGAGACCATTTCAGTATCCGGACGAATTTGGGCCTTTTTGGACTTTCCTTGCGGTATCGTTGACAGATGAGCTTCCACACTCAGGTCAGTAGGCGACCGTTGATTGTAACCGCCATTAGGCCTCCAGAGGGTTATGCCCAATGCTGATTTACTCCGACCTTCTAATTTTTTTTCCTTCCCTTTTGTCTTCCGCGGGGCGGGTGTCGTCATGGGAAGGATATTGCCAAGGTGATTGCTCGTGGTGAGTATTTTCAAGAACGCAGTTATGCACTGGGTCCCGCGGATGGCGCCAACTTGTTAGTGCAAAAAGTGTGACTGGGTTAGAATTGGGCTTAGTCAGGAGCGGGCCTTCCTTGTTGGGCCATCCGCTGTAGGGTTCGTGCACTAATCCAAGTAGAGAATGATGTTCCTTGCACAAATAAAGGTAAACTGTTAGCCTTACCATGGGGACGTACCCCACGATTAAGCTCCGGCGTGAGAGTAAGTACTCATGTTGTCAGAGAAATATCTGAGTGTTGGGATGAGTGAGAAAGTCATACCTCGAAATGCGTACTGAGGTTACCTTTTATAGGTGATGGAAATTCTAGGGTTTCGTATCATTCCGCATATTTGCTATAGTGGCTGAGGTGGGACCCTTGTCGGGCTAGGGTCTGGAGCTTAATCGATGTTCTGCGGACGCGGACTATTTTCCAGGCCGTGGGTTGGTCCGTGAGCGTACGTCGGGAGTGCCGCTCTGCTTGTCCGTAGGTGTCCTTGTGCCCTGCTCGTGGCTTGGGGCATTTTAGTCATACCCATCTTAATGGGTTTATTGGGTCGGAGCTTAGTTCGTTGCGGGGCCGGAGCCCAATTTTGCTTATTGGGCCAGAACCTGGTTTGTGTGTTGGGCCGGAGCCCGGTTGTATAGTACAGTCCAGGTCCGGTGAGCCTGCTATCCGTACTATACGTCATCAGGTCCTATGGTCAATTCTCCTAGCCTCAATGAAACTACCAAACATCATTACTACCGAAACTAGAGTGTCCTAAGACATGCTAAGAAAGTATTCAAATAAAACGATAATAAATGCGAGAAAACTAAATCATGGAAATAACAATTTCATAATGAGGCTAACACCAAAGGTGTTTAGCCACTCATATTAATAAATGCAGCAAAATAGATGTTCAACATTGTAAATGAAAACATAAATTCGATACAAGAATTATAAATGAATAAACTTATGATTGAAGCGTGAATTCTCCCTTGTAAATGATTTGTATGCTTGGTGGAACTTCGTTCTCCTTGCTCGTTGACTTCCTCTGGACTTCTGTGTGGTGAGAAGTTATGAAAGTGATATCTAAAACTCGGAATTAGGGCCAGTATTTATAGTGCCCGACTTTGCTACGGCGTAGCTCTAGGGTTGACTACGCCGTAGCCTTTGTAATTGGCAACTACGCCGTAGCTTGATCATTGGCTACGGGCGTAGAACTCTTAAGGCACTTCTACGGCGTAGTTATATTAGGAACTACACCGTAACTTAATCAAGGATCACGGATATTCTTCATTGTGTAAAATGAGGACCCACGCCGTAGCTTGAATGTTAGCTACGTCCGTAGAAGTCTTGTACTGGTCACTACGCCGTAGTTGATATGTGGACTACGTCGTAGGTCTTTGGTCTTTGTTGACTGGTCTTTAGTGAGTGCTACGGCGTAGGTAGAGAATACCTCTACGCCATAGTTAGTGCAGATTTCGCATACTTTAAATATTTTCATTACTAACCTTCCAATTCCGCGTCTTTTCGTTCCTATGCTCATCTTTGCCCTGAAAACATAATATAAACAAATAAGAGTATATATCCTAGTAAAATAATATAAAAGATGAGTATAATAGTGGGAAATTAAAACTAAAATATCGGTACTATTTGATGTTATCAGTTCCTTGGGCTTAGTCTATAAATACCCTCTCTTGTCTTGGGCATTCTTCACCCCTTACCTCTCATCTTTCCTCCTCTCTTCTTTTCTCTCAACCCTCTAAGTCTACTCTCTTGTGTTTTAATATCCTCTCTTATCATTCTTGAAAGAACACATCTCAGCAAGGGAAGATTCATAACAACCTAATTTACTCTTGTGAATTGTTTCGAGGTCTTCTTCTTTATACCCTTTCTATTAGAATCGAGTCTCTAGGTTAGGTTAGGCATGGTTCATATCAAATCAAACTTATTCATTTGTTTACGGGTGTAATAAGACTTGTACCTTTGTGGTCAAGCCGAGATCGGGTGAAAATCTTTGGGGTTTGATGCTTTCGGGGTATGTTCTTTGTGGTCTTAGTGTTTAAGTCGAATCACGAGATTTTTGTGGGTGGTTTTTGAGGGCGGAATACCGTTGGGAGTAGCTCTTCTTAGTGAGCACCGATCTTTGTGCATATTGGTGGAGTGGAGTTGTAACAGTTTGCAATCCAACATAAGGATTATACTAGAGTAATAGTATCGGTGTCGTGGATTCGCAACTGAACGTATGGATGGTATAAACCCCACATCCTGAACCAGTATATATCATGGTGTCTCTTTACTCGCTTTATATATTGTGGTTGTGATTTTATTATTGTATAACCAGTTGTTGATCTTTGAGGCTTGAAGTTGATAAACTTCGAAGAAGCCGAAAAGACGGTATTCACCCCCTACGGTTCTACAATTGGTATAAGAGCGGGATACTCAAGTTTTTGAGCGTTAAAACCTTCTCGGGAAGGCGTTTTAATGCAAAACTTCTTTTTCAAAAATTTCAAAATCCTACGGTAATTTTTAGAAAAGTTGAGTATAGATCCATGGTTTGAGAGAACTATAGTGAGAGGTGTTCTATGCAAAGACCATATTTGCTGGAACCCGAGGTCTTTTTTTTTTTTTTTTTTTTGAAACCGGTTCGAGACTTATGTTAAGTCTAAAGATATTGAATTGTGGGAAGTCATTCAAAATGATGATTTTGTGTTTATGGGGAAGGCCCGGAAACAAAGTTGATGGTGTACAAACCATATTTGGAGTTGAAGGATGATGAGAAGAAGAAGCTTGACAAAAATAATGAAAACAAGAAGACGATCTACAATGCCCTACTACGTAGAGAATTCTGATGTGAGAATTCTAGCAAGCAAGCAAGCAAGAACCTCGGGTCGTAGTCCCAACGAGGGTTGAACTGATCTCGTCACTCAAAATCGTGAGTTATGTGATGTGAATAGGTTTGAAAGATGATTTGTGTATTTTATACTACGAGAAAGCTTGTTAAAAACTTTAAACGTTAATAAGAGCGTGTTTAAAAGAAATAGAAATAGAGGTAAAAGAAAACATAAACTTAAAGAAACTACACGTAAAAGGAATGTAAAATATTTTTGGTGTTTTATATTTTTGATTAATAAAATTGATTAAGTAAAGATAAGAGAAATTAAAAGAAATAAAGTAAAAGTAAATAAAATAAAAGAAATGAAAATGAAATGAGAAAGTAAAATGTTTTTGGTTTTTTAGATTTAATAAACGAAAATAAGACTTTTAAAAGACAATAAACTAAGACAATAAGAGCCTAAACTAAATTAAAAAGATTTTAATAAAATTTTGACGGAGTAACGTTTAGAATGGATCTAAATAAGACTTCACTCGATAACGATGAAGTGAAAATAAAGTCTAGCTCGACTTGTAAAGGAAATGAAGAAATGAGAACTAGAAAACATAACACGACTCAAAAGATAAACTTAGACTTGGTAATATCAAAATGATACTCGCTATATTACTCTAAGACCAAACTCGCAATCCTTGATTACCATACTCGCATAAACCCATGACTTCATACTCGCTAGACAAAAGACATCCATACTCGCATAATAGTTCAAGTTCATACTCGCAAGACTGGACCAAATGATACTCGCAAAGGTTTGTTTCATACTCGCAATGGTTTGAGACTCATACTCGCAAATGTTAGCCAAGACATACTCGCTAACCAAAGTATAGCATACTCGCTACTAAAATGATCATACTCGCAATAACAACATGTGATACTCGCTAAAAATCTTATGCCTTACTCGCAATTTTTTTTTTTTTTCTTATTCGCAAAACCCTAAACCAAATGACTTTTAGATCAAAGTTAACGTGACAAAGTTTTAACAAGATTGAAAACTAAATAAGCCTAAATGTAAAACAAAAGTTAAAAAGGTAAATAAGCTTAAATAAGCTAAATAAGACGCGACTAAAAATTACAAGCCCTAGATTAATAAAATTAATAAAACTAAATTAAAATCTTAAATCTAGACCAAAACTAATAAAAGCTTTTATGAAAAATAAGTTTTAAAGACTAAATAAGCTTGAAAATAAGCAAATAAGCCACGAATAAATCCAAGCCCTAGCCCATGAGCTTGTCTTATTCGAATCAAATATAAGCATGCAAAGGTGACAAGAAAACTTATAAAAACTTATATGAAAGATTAAGATAAACACTTGTAAAGATTAAACAAGAAAGATTAAAGATGAAAAGAATAAGCTTGAAAGATTAAGACATGAAAACTAAAAATGCATTAATAAAAACTTACACACACTAATTAAAAACTAAAATAAGGGCTAGCTTCAAAATGAAGCTTAGATGGAGTATTTATCAAGCTAGGGGGAGTCCTAGTTTTTCCTTGTATACACTTTGCCCCCTAGACGTTTACATCTCATGAACAAGACACATAAACTACATTACATACTTAATATAACTTCTAAAAATTAAACTTAGGTCCTTGTAACTTGAGGTAATATGTTGATGAGTTCTTCTAAAAGTCTTCAATGATACAAAAGTGATCACTTGCTCGAATTTAGGAAGCTTATTCGTGATAATCATCTTTGATCTTCGATTAAGTGTCTCTTTCATAGTCATGAGCCTTTAAGAAATAAAAACGTCGTCACGGGCTTTTCTTAAGCAAATTTCATTTTCATCTTGACTTTAAGACTCTCTTTCACATCTCGTGCTCGTTTTAGGCTTTTTGGTTGATTTTGTTGCCATTTATGCAATATCCTTTCCTGCACGATCACAAACACAAAAACACGATATCTTTGGCGTTTAACGTTAGTTTTTGGTCTTTTAAGGTCTGAAAATGGTGAATAACAGGTATGTGAATAAGCACATACCAAAATCCCCCAGACTAAGGTATTGCGTGTCCTCACGCAATGTAATCACGTCACGCTTTAAAGATAAATAATTTCACACCCTTCTTTACTAACTTTGAAAAGTAGCAAAACGTTCAAAAGAGATACGAAATCATTTATTCCCTTAAACGCCCCGGTTTTCCATTTTTTTGACTATGTACATCATATATTCTACTACTTTAGCTTATGACGGTGTGCTTGACTTTCATTATCTTTCAATAACGATTAAGGGTCATAAAGCGAGAACACGATTCATAGAAAAGTGACCGATTGGATAAAATTCATCGTCCCTGATTTTTCACAAGCTCCCAAACTAAGTGTAAAAACGGATCATTGTTTAATTACAAGTTAGATAAAATTTATCACTAAAATATTATGAAACGAGATGCTTAGAAAAAATTCATTTCTTCACAAAAATAAAATAATAGATAACAAAAATAGGAAAATGGAGAAACGGTACACGAGTAAGCTCGCATGAGTAGCGTTGCA
>LBNU01032022.1:14512-49199 GCA_014162995.1 Artemisia annua
AGCGTAGTACGCATGTGGTTTCGGAGCTACCCTTAAGAATGCCCGTTTGTTTATGTATCGAGCGTAAGGCTGCTTTAAGATTCGGATTGAGATCGGGCCCTGGGATCCTCAGATGTCCAAGCCCAATAGCAGTTTGGCGGAAGGTCTTGGATTATTACGCTTACTCAACGATATACAATACAACTCGAGATAATGGCGTGTATCCATGATGTGTACCCAATTTCTCAAGCAAAGATTCTCTCAAGAAGATAAAGAACTACTCATCGGCTAAACCTAACATCTTTAATTATTTAGCACAGATATGGGGTGATGCAATTTTGTGGGAACAAAAAGACATGAGTACCTTCGATGAGCTTTAAAGAGATCCAACTACTCTATGCTTAGCATCTAACTTCTAAAGAAACTCTATCATTTCACGTTCTCCGCAAATTTAAAATCTCAAATAATGAGATCCGCGGATGCTTACCCATAATCATTTTTGAAGATTATATTGGTTAAGGGAGACAAGCTAGGGCTCAACACGCCCGGATCAAGTCAAAATTTTTATTCTCACTCTTACCTAGTAGGAAAGTCAAACGCGGTGTCAAAACTTTTATTCTATTTTTGCATAATTTTTATATTTTTTCTCATTTTTTTGTGCTTTTCTCTTTGAAAATTTCAAAATTTTTCAATTTTTTTGGTTTTTGAGGAAAAACGGGGTTGCGTAAGTAAACGACAATGGTGAAAGTGCAAGGTCAATCGAATCGAAGATTCACCCCCCCAGACTAAAGATAAACATTGTCCTCAATGTTTTAAAGGTAAGGGTAATCCTAACAATAAATCTAAGGCTTGGATATATGATTTCCAAGCAAGCATCAAGACATGGGACTCGAGTGGAGATGAGACGAACCACGAGCACGAGAGTCATCATGAAATGGGGAAATCCTGCACAAACACAAACAACCAAGCAAACACAAGATTGGAAGAGGTCGCCCTCCTCGCGTTACTTATTAGATAACTAAAAAGCATAGATGGATAAGCATGGGGTGCCTCCCACGAAGCGCTATGTTTTTGGTCACCGAGTCACTTAGCTTGACTCGATTCCCGAATTAGTTGTCCTTGGGAAAAGTCTGGAGATCCGGGACAACCAAAGATGGTATGTCCCCTCCAAAGTAATGTTTTAAACGATGACCGTTTACCTTGAAATTTGGCCCATTTTGTTGAGAAAGTTCAATTGTGCCATATGGAAAAACTTGGGCAACGGTAAACGGTCCAGACCAACGGGACTTAAGCTTCCCAGAAAATATTTTTAACCTTGAGTTAAAAAGCAAAACTTGATCACCGACATTAAAAACACGATTTTTGATTTTTGAATCATGAATCCATTTTGTTTTCTCCTTATAAATCAAAGAATTTTCATAAGCTTGATCACGAAGTTCATTCAACTCATTCAACTGGATTTTTCGGTGATCACCCGCGGTTTTTAAATCATAATTCACATGTTTTATAGCCCAGTAGGCGCGATGCTCTAGCTCGATCGGAAGATGACATGCCTTTCCATACACAAGCTTGTAAGGGGTACAACCGATTGGTGTTTTATAAGCTGTGCGGAAGGCCCAGAGTGCATCGTCTAACTTGTCCGACCAAGAAGAACGATTCTCACCCACTGTTCTTTCCAAAATTCTTTTTAAACCACGATTCGACACCTCGACTTGACCACTAGTTTGAGGATGGTAAGCGGTACTTAGTCGATGGGTAACACCATATTTTGACATAACTTTTGAAAATTGGTCATTACAAAAATAAGTTCCACGGTCACTGATTATAGCCCGAGGTGTACCGAATCTGGCAAACAAACTTTTCAAAAATTTTACAACCACTCGGGCGTCGTTAGTTGGAAGAGCTTTCGCTTCGACCCATTTTGAAAAATAATCGACCGCCACGAGGATGTATTTGTTTCCTTTTGAAGATGGAAATGGTCCCATGAAATCGATCCCCCACACGTCAAAGATTTCACAAACTTGGATGGCATTTTGAGGCATCTCATCCCGTTGCGAAATTTTTCCTTGTCGTTGGCACGCGTCACAAGACTTAACAAGGTCATGTGCATCGTGGTAGATCGAAGGCCAGAAAAAACCAGAGTCAAAAACTTTTTTAGCAGTAAGATTGGCACCATGATGTCCCCCTGTGGGGCCATTGTGGCATGCCCTCGAAATAGCTTCGGCCTCTTTTCCATGAACACATCTCCGAATGATTTGGTCGGCACAAACACAGAACAAATAAGGGTCTTCCCAAAAATAATGTTTAACATCTTTGAAAATTTTCTTTTTGTCCTGGGTTGACATTCCTTTCCTTATAAAATTCCCCGCATGGTAGTTTGCAAAATCGGCAAACCATGGGGTACTAGAATCACAAAGTGACACGCTCCCAAGGGCCTCGAGAGGAAATGAGTCATTGATATCCTTTTTCTCGAGCACACCTTGGTGAGGATTTTCAAGACGGGACAAATGGTCAGCGGCTAGGTTTTCTGCTCCTTTCTTGTCGCGGATCTCGACATTAAATTCTTGGAGCAAAAGAACCCATCGCATTAATCTGGACTTGGCATCTTGTTTGGTCATAAGGTATTTTAAGGCTGAATGGTCCGTATACACTATGCATTTCTTTAAGAGAAGATATGGTCGAAATTTTTCAAAAGCATAAATAACTGCCAACATCTCTTTTTCAGTGGTGGTGTAATGAAATTGGGCACTATTCATTGTTTTGCTAGCATAGTGTATAGGCCGAAAGTACTTGTCTTTGCGTTGCCCCAGGACTGCCCCGATTGCATAGTCACTTGCATCACACATTAATTCAAAGGGCAAATCCCAATCTGGGGCAACTAAAATAGGAGCCTCCGTCAACTTCTTTTTAAGGGTATCAAAAGCATCAACACATTCATTGGTAAATTTGAACGGAGCATCCTTTTCTAAAAGGTGGGTCAACGGTCGGGCTATTTTGGAAAAGTCTTGTATGAAACATCTATAAAAGCCAGCATGACCGAGGAAACTTCGAATTCCCTTGACGGTCGTGGGATGAGGTAGTTTTGAGATAACATCGACTTTGGCTCGGTCGACCTCAATCCTGGCTTTTGAAATTTTATGGCCGAGAACTATACCCTCTTTAACCATAAAGTGACACTTCTCCCAATTCAGAACTAGGTTAGTGTCTTCACACCTTTGGAGCATTTTTTCTAAATGGGAGAGACAAGATGAAAATGAATCACCATAAACAGAAAAATCATCCATAAAAACCTCCATTGTCTTCCCGATCATGTTTTGAAAAATAGCGGTCATACACCTCTGGAACGTGCCTGGAGCATTGCATAAGCCAAAGGGCATACGTCGATAGGCAAACGTCCCATAAGGGCAAGTGAAAGTGGTTTTCTCTTGATCGGGAGGATCAATGGGAATTTGAAAATAGCCAGAAAAACCATCAAGAAAACAGTAAAACTCATTTCCTACAAGTCGTTCAATCATTTGATCCATGAATGGAAGTGGAAAGTGGTCCTTTCGAGTAGCTTCGTTGATCTTTCGATAGTCGATGCAAACTCTCCAACCGGTAACAAGACGTGTAGGAATAAGCTCGTTATCTTCATTCGTCACGACAGTCATTCCACCTTTCTTTGGCACACAATGGACCGGGCTAACCCACGAGCTATCAGAAATGGGGTAAATCATCCCAGCGTCGAGGAGTTTGATAACTTCATTCTTGATCACTTCATGGATTTTGGGGTTAACTCGTCTTTGTGGTTGAATGGAAGATTTAGAATCATTTTCAAGTAAGATTTTGTGGGTGCAAAAGCGAGGGTCTATGCCCTTGATGTCAGAAATTTTCCAAGCGATGGCATTTTTATGCTTCTTAAGAACATCAATGAGACGAATCTTCTCCTCATCTTTAAGATCTTTAGAAATTATGACAGGGTATTTGTCGGTTTCTTCAAGAAAAGCATATTCGAGATGAGGGGGTAGGTCCTTGAGCTCGAGCTCAGGAGGATCTGACTTTTTGATTTCTTTGACTTCTTCAATTTTCAAATCAGCTGGAGGGGGAGAAGATGACGGATCTTCGTTTAACAATTTTTCAAGCAAGAGAATATCCCCCTCGGGATCAAAATCAGCAGCATCATCAATTTCCGAAGAAACTGAATCATTAGAAAGATAAGATTCGATCTCTTCCAAAATGAAATCACTTCCCTCAAACGGAGTAAGGGAAGGGGAAGAGTCGGCAACAATCGGTTCAGCAAAAGGGGTGGGATTGCCACTTGAAGAATTTTGTGAAAAACCGAGTATCTCTTGAGAATACTCATCGGAAACCTCATCAATGACATCGATTTTGTTGATGGTCATGCAATCATCGGTGGAGGAATATCTCGCTGTTTGGTCTAAGTTAAACGTGACGGCTTCATGACCATCTCGCAAGGTAATCTCTTCATCGTACACATCAATCAAAGCACGGCCCGTCTTGAGGAAACCTCTTCCGAGAATGAGAGGAACCCTTGGATCGGGATCGAAATCGACAACAACAAAATCAACTGGAAAGTGAAATTTTCCCACATTGACGATGACATCCTCGTCTATGCCTTTAGAACGAGAGGTAGAACGGTCGGCAAGCTCGAGTGTCATACGTGTAGGAGTCAAAGTGGGTAAAGACAACTTCTGCCACACGGATAACGGCATAAGGTTAATGCTAGCACCTAAATCGGCTAAGGCGAAGCATTGAACCATTCCGGGAAAATTACATGGAATCAAGAACTTGCCGGGGTCTTCAAGTTTTTCGGGAAGCTTCTTAAGGAGCACCGCCGAGCAATTCGCATTCAATGGTGTAGTCGACATCTCATACAATTTATCTTTATTATTCAACAAGTTTTTAAGCATTGATGAAAACTTTGGCATTAACACAACAGCATCAGCAAGACTCAAATCAAAACGAATGTCTTGAAACATCTTGAAAAACTTTTCCTTTAGTATGTCATTTTTATCTTGACGTTTTTGCTCATTTAGACGAAAAGGATAAGGAAGATTAGTTTTAACTGGTTCCTCTTGTTCAAAAGAAATTTTCTCTTTTCCTTTAGTCACATTAGCATTTTCATTTGAAAATTTTTCTTTTGACACATTTACATTTTCTTTGATCGGTTGAACCACTGGAGGTTGGATGTTTTCGGTTCTTCCATTGTTAGTAGGAAGTCCCGTATCCTTTGTCGCCTCGGTCTCACGGTCGACCACCTTAGGGGGTAAAGAAAACGAGGTAGTCGGCACCGTGGGTCCTTCGTACGAAACACCACTTCGAGTAGTAATTGCTTTCAAGTCACCACGTGGATTATGAATCGTATTACTTGGAAGAGAACTCGACGATGACGGTTGATTCTTTTGAATGAAAGTGCTCATCATTTGTTTAAGTTCATTAGTGTGTTGAGATATGGACGTGTCGATCTCTTTCTTAAGTTCAACCTTCATGTTGTTGATTTGGTTTTGCATTGCTCGCATGCTCACGTCATTAGTTTTCATATAATTTGAAAGCTCAGGAGAAGGTGGCACTTGTTGTGGTTGTTGATGAAATGTTTGTTGGGGTGGAGAATTTTGATAATTTTGGTAACCTTGGTTTTGATTGTAACTTGTTGCACGGTTTTGGTTGTAACCTTGGTTTTGATACCCTTGGTTATTTTGAGGATAACGGTTTTGACTAGTTTGCACGGATGGAAATCCGGGTGGCCCCATTTGGTGGTTAACAGGTCTAAAACCTTGGTTTTGAGTAAAGTTAGCGGCTGCAACGTTAGCATTATCAACTTGGCCATCGGTGGCTTGACAATTATAATATTGATGGGGACCACCACAAATCACACATGCTTCAGTATCGGCTTTAACGGGCTCGAGGTTTCGGGTTCTGGTTTTTAAACTCTTTCATCATGCAACGTATAGCATCGGTAAGTTCGGCCAACTCTGATGGTTGGGCCGATGACGAAGAAGAAGGAGCAAACAACGTTACTTTCGAAACATTCGGTTTGTTACGAGAAGTAGGAACCTTGGATTTGTTCTCGATGATAGTAAGAATATCCCTTGCGTACGTTAAGATATTTGCCCACCGGCGGCTTGCGTTCAGAAGAATCTGATGTTTGAGTTAAAGCGTTATAGAATGTGCGATTTGGTGCAATTCGGAGAAACCCATGGTGAGGACATTTCGAAGAAGATCCTTAAAACGTTCCCTATGCTCACCAAAGCTCTCATCAAAACTTGGACGGAAATTGGTTATATCATTCTGTTAGTGCTGGTTGTGTTGGATGGTGGAAAGAAATGATTAACGAATTTTGAAACAAGCTCTTCCAAGTGGAATGGAAACAGGGGTTCTTTCGAGCCAAATCGGCTGCCCCTCGAGTGAGGAATGGGAATAGCTCAACTAATAGCTTATCATGAGGGGACATCCTTGAAATTTCATGGTCGAAGTTAAACTTGTTGAACCAACGGATGTTGTGCTGAGGATCCGTCCCTCTCAAAACCTGTGAAATTGGTTAGATTGTACAAGCTGAATCAAACCGGTTTAAGTTAAAATTCTCGGAAAGTATATCGGTGTAAAACAATTGCATGCCCCTATATCCCTCGGGAACATTGGAGCAATTTCCTGCATCGTTCGTTGGGTCAGGTCCCATGCTCGGTGATGGATTTTGAAGTATCACTAACTCGGGTTACGGTCTTTGTTGTTTTTGCCTACGACGATTGCGGTTATCGCACTGAGAAGAAAGAAGACTCGTCCAAAGTTAGACTTAGAACGAGTAACATACAAACAAAACACAACAAAGTGAAAAGAAAGTTGAAATAAAAATCTTTTGGTTTTTTTAATGTTTATAAAAAGAAAAAGGAAAATCTTTTTGGCGTTTATAGTTTATAATTTTGTGTTTAAATGTTTTTGAGATAAGCGTTAACTTCTAAAAGAGGTTCCTGTCAAAATCACAAGTTCAAACGAACTAAACGACTTAATCTTATCAATCCGCTCCCCCGGCACGGCACCAAAAATTTTTAAATGTGAGATTCTAGCAGCAAGTGCAAGCAAGACCATCGGGTCGTTAGTCCCAACGAGGGTTGAACTTGATCTCGTCACGTCCAAATCGTGAGTTATGGTGATGTGAATAGGTTTGAAAGAAGGGGGAGGGGGGGGGGGGGGGGGGGGGGGGAGGGGGGGGGGGGGGGGGGGGGGGGGGGGGGGGGGGTGAATTTGTTATTCTTAACGTACGAGAGAAGCTTGTTAAAAAACTTTAAACGTTAATAAAGACCATGTTTAAAAGAAAAGAAATAGGAGGTAAAGAAAACATAAACTAAAAGAAACTCACGTAAAAAAGGAATGTAGAATATTTTGGTGTTATTATATTTTTGATAATAAAATTGATTAAGTAAGAAAGAGAAATTAAAAGAAAAGTAAAGTAAAAGAAATAAAATAAAAGAAGAATTGATGAGAAGTAAATTGTTGGTTTTTAGATTTAAAAACGAATAAAGAACTTTTAAAAAGACATAAACGAAGACAATAAGAGCCTAACTAATTAAAAAGATTAATAAAATTTTGACGGGGAACGTTTAGAAATGGATGTAAATAAACTTCACTCCGATAACGATGAAGTGAAAATAAAGTCTACGCCTCGACTTGTAAAGGAAATGAAGAAAATAAGAACAGAAAAACATAACACGACTCAAAGATAAAACGTTAGACTTGGAATATCAACAATGATTCCTCGCTAATATCTCTAAGGACCAAAACTCGCAATCCTTGATTACCATACTCGCATAAACGACATGACTTCCATACTCGCAGACAACAGACATCCATTTAACTCGCATAAATAGTCAAGGTTTCTACTCGCAAGACGGACAAATGAACCTCGTCAAAGGTTTGTTCCATACTCGCATATGGTGAGACCTAAATACTCCAAAATGTGAGGCCAAGACATAACTCCTAACAAAGAATATGCATACTCCTACAAAATGACAGTAATCGCAAATTAACAACATGTGATACGTCCGCTAAACCTTATGCCTACTCGCAATTTTTTTTTTTTTTTTTTGTATTCCGCAAAACCTAAACCGAAATGACTTTAGTCAAAGTTAACGTGACAAAGTGTTTAATCAAGATGGAAGAACTAAATAAGCCCAAATGTAAACAAAAGTTAAAAAGGTAAATAAGCTTAAATAAGCTAAATGAAGAAGCTGCACTAAAAATTTACAACCCTAGATTAATAAAATTAATAAAAACTAAATTAAAATCTTAAATCTAGACCAAAACAATAAAAGCTTTTATGAAAAATAAGTTTAAAGACTAAAAAGCTTGAAAAAGCAATAAGCCACGAATAAATCCAAGCCCTAGCCCATGAGCTTGTTTATTCGAATCAAATATAAGCATTGCAAAGGTGACAAGAAAACTATAAAAACTTATATGTAAAGATAAGATAACAACGTTTAAAGAGTTAAAAAGAAGATTAAAGATAAAGAATAAGCTTGAAAATAAGCATAAAAATGCATTAATAAAAACTTCCACACACTAATTAAAAACTAAAATAAGGGCTAGCTTCAAAATGAAGCTTAGATGGAGTATTTATCAAGCTAGGGGGAGTCCTAGTTTTTCCTTGTATACACTTTGCCCCCTAGACTTTTACATCTCATGAACAAGACACATAAACTACATTACATACTTAATATAACTTCTAAAAATTAAACTTAGGTCCTTGTAACTTGAGGTAATATGTTGACGAGTTCTTCTAAAAGTCTTCAATGATGCAAAAGTGATCACTTGCTCGAATTTAGGAAGCTTATTCGTGATAATCATCTTTGATCCTCGATTAAGTGTCTCTTTCATAGTCTGAGCCTTTAAGAAATAAAAACGTCGTCACGGGCTTTTCTTAAGCAAATTTCATTTTCATCTTGACTTTAAGACTCTCTTTCACATCTCGTGCTCGTTTTAGGCTTTTTGGTTGATTTTGTTGCCATTTATGCAATATCCTTTCCTGCACGATCACAAACACAAAAACACGATATCTTTGGCGTTTAACGTTAGTTTTTGGTCTTTTAAGGTCTGAAAATGGTGAATAACAGGTATGTGAATAAGCACATACCAAATTCGAAATGGTTTTATGTGTAAAACCGCAAAAGAGGTTTGTGTTGACATAAATAATGCATAAAAACGTTATTTATATTTTTCGATATGTGACGATCACAAAATGTAAAATCATTTAACGTAAGATTACTACGTAAACAAGAATTAAGCTAGTTTATATCATTTTATCCAACTTAATCACTTAAGGTATGAATAAACAAGTGCTTAATACATCTCATAATCAAAGGGGCATTTAATTAATTATTACAAAGTTTATTTAATAATATAAACATATTATATATTTTTGAAAAACACTTTTGGTAATAAAAGAAAATGTTTAAATCATACTAAATATATGAATCAAATTTTTAACCAAAATCAGTTAGTTTTTCACCAAATAAACTTTCCCCACTAAAAGACAGAAAATCTGGCCGTTATAGCTGGGCGGCCATGAATTAAGGGGGGCGGCCACGCTCCCCTGTCAGATTCTGTCAAAAATTTTCTCCTATAAATACCACCTCAAACCTGGTATTTTTCTTACCTTTTGCACGAAAATTTTCAGATCTAAATCTCTCTAAACATCTTCTAAAACCCTTTGATCATTAGATTATTAATCCTTGTTTCAAGTGATTCAATCCCTTCTCATCCATCCTCATCCAAAGTGCAAAAGAAGAATACTTTTATGCTTTGAATTGCATGTTTATAGCTTAATCTATATATATGTTATGCATGCTAGCTTATATATATATATAAAACTATAATATATATATATATATTATATTATATATTTATATTTTTTATATATATATATAATAATATATATTATATATATACTATCATATATATATATATATATTATATATGTAACATGTATGACTTTCTAATAGACCTAAAACCAATGTGAAGATGTCCAAATTGAGCTTGCTGCAAACACAAAACAGAAATAACCTTTTTTTTCCCAAAGAAAAATTTTGAAAATTTTTTGTTTTCCGGGTCGTCAGATGGGCGGCCCCTAAAATTTTAGGGGACCGGCCTGTTTTTAAGGGGGCCGGCCACGCCTACAGAGTATTTTCTACTGTTTTCTTTTGCAACTTTGACTCCTTTTTGCTGTCTCCAGCTTACCAATTTCCCTTTAAAACTAAACTGATTTTGGAATCTAACCACTTATTTTCAAATTAATTCCATGTTCTTAAACATGTTTTCATACTATTATAATATCCCCATGCATGTTTAATTCACACCTCCATCCATCCTCAACCTTCATCAAACTTCATCCCTTCCCACCATGTCATCACCAAAGAACCGACAAACTCAAACAATGCCAAAGAAACAAAAACTTGTCATTATTCCACCAAAACCAACTCTTCATATGACCTCACACTAATGAAGATAACACACACTCCATCACCTAACATCAATGCCATCTCCTAGTCACCTAATCACCCTCAAAAACACCCTTCCACTAATGGAAACTCTACTTCCTCCATACCAATCAGACATCATCCATCAATGACCTATATCAACGCTCATCTATCACCTCCACCCTGAGGGTACCGACACCACCACCTACCAATTGAAGATGCATCTCCTTGACATCACCCTTTCACTCTCACCCATCACAACCTCTTTGATTGCAAACCTCCAATCACCACCCAATCAACCAACCAAATTTCAATTCCATATCCCAATGGAGCTTACTTGAAGCCCATGGGGACACATGCCTTTGTTGCATTCAAACCGAACAATCATCTTCGGTCTAAGAGAATGAAGATGTTTTTCCTACCATGTTTTCACAACATTGAAAACGTGTTCCATCAACTACATACCACAAACACAAAATCCACGACCGACCAAAAAACACATCTCCACCACCACCATCCCACATACACACCTCCACCACCATACAACAACAAACACCATCCATCCTCACCCATGCTCCATGTCCCTCATTAAATTCCACCAAAATTAAAATTGCTGGTTATTATGCAAAATAAAATAGTTTAAACCATTTTTTGGATGGCAAGCTCCTTAGGAAGACTTTCATACTTAGAGCTTTGGTCTAATTTTGTTTTATGCTTGGTAAGCCTTCATGGCATTTGTTCCTTGCACTTCTTGATTGATGTATTATCCTTTGGGCAAATTGAATGTATTTAACTTGCTTAGTATCGATGATTTATTCTAGTTTTTTTTCTCTTTTGCATGCTATATATGTATAATTTTGTGTTGTATATATATATATATATATATATATATATATATATTGTTTGTCCACTAAATAATTTTTTTTGCAAGAATTCCATAATCTCGATTCTTCTTATAACCTCAAAACGTAGGGGGAGTATATCGTCAAAGGGGGGAAGTCTCCAATTTTATCGGGATAACCCTTTTTGATGAATAGACAAAAAGGGGGAGAATTGGATATAAACTCACGGAAATACTGTGTATATTTTACTAATTTTTGTTTAAGAGTTTAGATTTTTGTAATCATCAAAAAGGGGGGAGATTTGTAAATGTTTAAGGGGGCCGGGCATCTGATTGCTCCAAAACGTTTTCCCTCTTATTTCTTTTGCCAAACACTCTACTTTTCCAACACCCCTTTCATCTGCTGCTGCTGTGACGAAAACCAAACCCCAAAAACTCAAAAACCAACTTCTAAATCACATAATTCGGATTAGTTCGCAAGGGCAAATTCATCTAACACGATTACCATTACATATTGTAAGTTTTTCATAACACATTTCATCTAATTCCATCTAATTTGGTCAAAATCAAGATTATGCATGTTTTATTAATTTCTTCAAATTCATAATTTCTTTCGAATTGGGTTTAGGATTTCCATAACTAAATGCTTCCCTTAGGATTAGGATGCATAATTAACACTAGGAACTAATAATTACAAACCCTCTTGTCGAAAATTTTTGAAAAATTTCATACACTCCTTTTCAAATTTTTTCGTAAACACATTGTTGAATAATGCTATAAAAACTTGTTAAAACTAATCATATTATGTTTTCATAACTCGTAAAACATGAAACTATATTTTTCGACTAAGTAAAAATATTTTTGTATACGATAAGAGGGTGTTTGGATTATGTCCAAATAATGTCGAAATTAAGTCGTTGTAATTTTTTATAAAACATTGTCAAGATTATAAACTTAAAACTAGTAATTTGGAGTTGTCAAGATATATAATTCATATATATATTGACATACTAGTAGCATAGTGTCTAGTTAAAGAAGCGTTTGGTTTAGTAAGAAAAATGGTATTTTTGAGTCAAAATATAAACCATACTTTTCGAAAACAAAACACATGCATAAGAAACTCGTAAGAAATGGCTAGTTTTACAATCTAATGTAAATCTAGTAAATTTCATGATATATTAAGATGTTTAAAGGGGCGTTTGGATTAGTCCACAACTACTTATTAAACATCGTAAAATATATCTAGAACGAGTTAAAAAAAATACGGAACATAGTAAACTACTTCTTAGGATTAAAGTATTAGAGTCGAAGTATGTTTACGTTCCAACATATGTCATAGCAATACATACATCATTATTTTTTTCGTTATATTCATTGTGGTCTTGTTGTATTGTTGTTGTGTTTAGGTGAAAATGCCAAAAGCGACTATCGAAGATATCTCACAAACCAAAAATTACATTCCCAAAGTTTCCCAACTCCCTACTACATCTCCCTCCATTGGACATCTATATCGTCAAATTGAGGATAGAAACGTTCATGAGGGACGTGTAGTAGATCGTGCTTATTCTCAATCCGACTTCATTGATCGCTTGTTTACAAGCATCAATTTCGATTGTCTCTACGAAATAAATGAACCCATCATCCCTCGTTTTCTTGTTGACTTCTATAGCCAAGTCACGGTCCAAACCGATGACCTTGGTATGATCTTCATCTCTTTCATGATCCAACACGAATTCATCACCTTAACTCTCGACCAATTCGGTCAAATCCTTCGAATCCCTTTTAGAGGTCAAGCCGTTTTTTCTAATGAATGGGATCTTGAATCTCTTGAGCATTGTCATCCTACCTTCGGTCCATATCTTTCCCACATTCCTTCTCCCGACGAAATTCGTCAAATTCTTGGTTTGGAACGTATCACCACCACTCGCAAAATCAAATCAAAAAATGTCCAAATCTCCGAAAATCAAATTCTTCTGAAAGAATTAGGCCCCAACATGAAGCGTTGGGAAGAACTCATTCGAGAGAATGCGTTCGGTACCGGAGGCCATCGGGACCATCTCCCGGCGTGCCTTGCTCATATGTTGTTTTGTATCGTTGTTGAGCAACCATACAATTTGGCCTACTTCTTCATCAAACGAATTGAGTGCGCAAGGAAAACTCCAAAAGCAAATCTCCCATATGGAATGTTCCTCACTCGTCTCTATCGTCATGTTATCGAGCACTACCCCGATCTTGACGATAGCATCTATGAGTCCATCTATCCCACCTTGCGTCCTCTCGCTCTAAAACAAACTCGACGAACTCGTAGTGACAAGGGAAAATCTCGTCGTCATAGTTTTCACGGTTCATCATCTCGACTAGACGATGACGATGAGGAGGAAAGCACCCATGGTGTTAGTACCCCTTCGTTCAACGAGTTCGTTGACAATCTAGAGGATCTCGACTATCCCGAGTATACAACCCCATCTCCTAGCGATCAAACAAACTAAATACTTCATGAACGAACAACCGAGGTGCTTAGACGACAAAAGAGTTTGCATGAAGAAGTTCGAGGTGGCTTCAAATCCATTGGGAAGACGTTGAAGAGCATGTTCGGGAAGAAAAAGAGATGATGGAGATTTATTTATGCTAGTTGAACAATTTTTGTTATGTGATATTTGATCTTGGATATTTATGTGCTACTTGTCCGATTTATATTCGGAAGTTCGTGTAACTTCTTGGATAATTGCTTGATGATTGTTTAGGTTGTTAACATTGCTTAATTATGTTTAATATATACTTATGATTGCATGTTTTATAGCTTAATCTATATATATGTTTGCATGCTTAGCTTATATTTATATATATATGTAATATGTATGCTTTCTAATAGACCAAAACCAATGTGAAATGTCCAAATAGAGCTTGCTGCAAACACAAAACAGAAAATAACATTTTTCCAGAAAAATTTTGAAATTTTTTGTTTTCTGGGTCGTCAGATGGGCGGCCCCCTTAAATTTAAGGGAACCGGCCTGTGTTTAAGGGGGCCGGCCACCCATACAGTATTTTCTACTGTTTTCTTTTGCATCTTGTGACTCCTTTTGCTAGTCTCAGCTACCATTTCCCTTTAAAACTAAACTGATTTTGGAATCTAACCATTTATTTTCAAATTAATTCCATTTCTAAACATGTTTTCATACTATATAATGCCCATGCATGTTTAATTCACACTCCATCATCCTCAACCTTCATCAAACTTCATCCTTCCACCATGTCATCACCAAGAACCACAAACTCAAACAATGCCAAGAAACAAAAACTTGTCATTATTCCACCAAAACAACTCTTCATTGACCTCACTAATGAAGATAACACCACTCCATCACCTCAACATCAATGCTCATCTCCTAGTCCACCTAATGCACCCTAAAAAACACCTTCCACTAATGGAACCTCTACTTCCTCCATACCATCAAAATCATCCATCAATGACTATATCAACTCTCATCTACCACCTCCACCAAGGGTACCACCACCACCACCTACCATTGAAGATGCATCTCTTGACATCACCCTTTCATTACCACCCATCACACCTCTTGATGCAAACCTCCAATCAACCCACCAAATTTCAATCCCATCCCATGGAGCTTACTTGAAGCCCATGGGGACACATGCCTTTGTTGCATTCATAACCGAACAATCATCTTCGGTCTAAGAGATGAGATGTTCTACATGTTTTCACACATTGAAAACGTGTTCCATCAACTACATTTCCACCACCACCAACAAACACATCTCCACCACCACCATCCACATACACACCTCCACCACCATCAACAACAAACACATCACCATCCTCACCATCTCCATGTTCCCCATCATTTCCACCAAATTAAACATGCTTGGTATTTTGCAAATTAAATAGTTTAAACCATTTTAGATGGCAAGCTCTAGGAAGACTTTCATATTAGAGCTTTGGTTAATTTTTTTTATGTATGCTTGTAAGCCTTCATGGCATTTGTTCCTTGCACTTCTTTTTGATGTATTATCTTGCAAATTGATGTATTAACTTGCTAGTATCAATGATTACTTCTAGTTTTTCTTTCTCTTCTTGCATGCTATATATATATATATTGCTTGTCCACTAAATATTTTTTGCAAGAATTTCATATCTCGATTCTTCTTATAACCTCAAAACGAGGGGGAGTATACGTCAAGGGGGAGCTCCAATTTTATCGGGATAACCTTTTTGATGCTAACAAAAAGGGAGAGAATTGATATAAACTCACGAAATACTTGTATATATACTAATTTACGTTTTAATGAGTTTAGATTTTGTAATCATCAAAAAGGGGGAGATTGTTGACATAAATAATGCATAAAAACGTTATTTATGTTTTTCGATATCTCTACGTTTTGACGATCACAAAATGTTAAATCATTTAACGTAAGATTACTACGTAAACAAGTATTAAGCTAGTTTATATCATTTTATCCAACTTAATCACTTAAGGTATGAATAAACAAGTGCTTAATACATCTCATGATCAAAGGGGTATTTAATTAATTATTACAAAGTTTATTTAATAATATAAACATATTATATATTTTTGAAAAACACTTTTGGTAATAAAAGAAAATGTTTAAATCATACTAAATATATGAATTCAAATTTTTAAACCAAATAAACTTTCCCCACTAAAAGACAGAAAATCTGGCCGTTACAGCTGGGCGGCCCCCTTAATTTTAAGGGGGCCGGCCATGAATTAAGGGGCCGGCCACGCTCCCCTTTCAGATTCTGTCAGAAATTTTCTCCTATAAATACCACCTCAAACCTGGTATTTTTCTTACCTTTTGCACGAAAATTTTCAGATCTAAATCTCTCTAAACATCTTCTAAAACCCTTTGATCATTAGATTATTAATCCTTGTTTCAAGTGATTCAATCCCTTCTCATCCATCCTCATCCAAAGTGCAAAAGAAGAATACTCCTTCAACAACCAAGTTTAAGAAGTATTGTAGATTAGTTGTGTACATTGTGTAAATTATTTGTGTAGTTGTGTTGTGCTTGTAATAAGTAGTTTTAGGAGAAGTAGAAGTTGTGTAGAAAAGAATAAGTTGTGAAGTGGTGTGAAGTAGTGAAGAAGGTGTGGTGTGTACTAGTAGTGAAGAAGTTGTGAAGAGTCGTGAGATTGGTTCTAGCTAGGATTAGAACCCGACATCTAGCTTTGTGTCGTTAAGCCGGTGTAAGCGAAAGTTGTGTAAGGTTTCTCCGCCACAAGGGAGTTTGTTGACATAGTGAAGAAAACTCTCAAGTAGGTGACTCGGGGAGTGGAGTAGGAACAAGGAAGGTGACCTTGTAGCCGAACCACTATAAATTCTTGTGTTGTGGTTTGATCTTTCCAACTCTTTACTTTTATTACTTATTTACTTATACCATATTTGCTTAGTTAGTTAGTAACTATATAATTGTTCATATAGTGCAAGTATTGAATTCACATAAACTAGAATCGAAGTTTTTAAAACAAACTTGTTTTTATAAATTTTTTAAGACGAACGTAAAACTATTCAACCCCCCATTCTAGTTTTCCACAGTTTGGCATACACTTATTATCACTAATTAAGGTAACTCACAAGTTAAGGATTGTAAAATATATCTTCTCATTCAATAATATGAGAAATTTACTATCGCGGGTGAAGAAATCATTGATAGTGGTTACACACGATTCAATGCTATTGTTACTAGCTTGACATCCTTAGATCAAAGCTATAGTAACAAGAACCATGTGAGGAAGTTTCTTCGAACTCTTCCATCTTGCAAATGATAAATCATTAAGTGATAAAAAATACACCATCACGACGAGAATTTTTTTCTCTTTCAGTAGACAGACACTTTAATATACTTTCGAAGAATTTTTTTTCGAGTTTTGTTTTTTGCGTCTGAAAAAATTACGTGTGATTTGTTATTTTAGAACTCACATGTGTAATTTCACAAATCACATATGATTTCATAAATCACATGTGATATTAAATAACAAATCACACATGATTTTTTCATGCATAAATTTCAACATTTACAATAATAATAATAATAATAATAATAATAATAATAATAATAATAATAATAATAATAAATTAAAAAAAAGTGCAAAAAAAATTGTCAAAAGTGCATAGAAATACTTTTTTTATAAAAAAATTATTTAATTCTCGTAATGATTGTATAATTTTTTTTCGTTTAACGATTAACGTTTGTGAGATACTTATTTTATTTTTTTTTATTTTTTTTATTTATGAAGATATGAAAATGAGGTTTTTTATGAAAAATATAAGTGATTAGAATTTGTCCATTAGGTATTTCAAGAATTTGAAATCTAGCCAAAAGTTCTTTATAGATCCAACTTTTATCATAGAACCCATCAAGCAATCTTAGCCACTCATATTTTTTATCAAAATAAAAAGATAAACTTCCACCCTTTTTTTAAAACTTAAATATTTCGCAAACCGTAAATCGTCAAGCTACAAAAAAAATACCATCGCGACGAGAATTAAATTATCTTTCTATAGACATGCATTGTTATATACTTTCGACGAACTTTTTTTTCGATAAACTTTATTTTTTTCCCCAGAAAAATCATATATGATTCGTAAGAATCATATATGATTCGATTTTAACAAATCATATATGATTCTTACGAATCCTATATGATTCGTAAGAATCGAATCATATATGATTTTTTACGAATCACATATGATTCTTTCTGGGCCGAAATTAAAAAATAAAAAATAAAAAAAATAAAAATAAAAAAGTTCGTCGAAAAAAAAATTCGTCGAAAGTATATAACAATGCATATCTATAGAAAGATCATTTAATTCTCGTCGCGATGTTATTTTTTTTTGTAACTTGAAGATTTACTGTTTGCAAGATATGTTGTTTTGAAAAAAAATGTGAAAAATATAAATGGGTGGCTATGATTGGTTGATAGGTTCTATAACATGTATAGGTTCTTCATGGATCTCAACTCTTGAAATCTATTGAACTTTTTTTTTATATTGAAACTTAGTTATCACATGAAAATTAGCGTTTTTAAGTTTTAACTAACAAACGATGATACGAATATTACTTAATCAAACCTCAATCACTTCTAAAAGCTAATAAAAAAGATATCATCATTAGACAAATAACACAATTATTCATTTCTTGTTTTTGTATGTTTGTGTTTTTGATTTTGTGTTTTCCCCCTTTCCATGTTCCTTGTCCTTTCCTTTCCTTCCACCCATCAATTCCCACAACTTTCTTGTCATCTTTCGGACGTAATTTCTTGTTGATTGAATTATTCTCATACCATTTTCAACGACAAAAACAAAATCAAAAACACCAAAACCAAGATTATTAT
Source organism: Artemisia annua (assembly GCA_014162995.1). Lineage (NCBI taxonomy): Eukaryota > Viridiplantae > Streptophyta > Magnoliopsida > Asterales > Asteraceae > Artemisia > Artemisia annua. The sequence goes on from LBNU01032022.1 coordinate 33,174, forward strand.
TGCAAATTATCATTACCCTTTAACCAAATAGATTATACCCTTTAAGGGTTGTGTTTCTTTTTGCTTCTAAAGCCCTGTAATTTCTCTGGGGACTTTTATCAAACAGGTGGTGTGCACCCAGGGTTTGATCTTATTTTTGGCCTTTTTGGCCTATTGATTATATGATTTTTGTTGGGGATTTATAACAAATAGGTGGTTTTGTGATAAGGGTTTGTTTTAGTTTTGGCCTTTGTGGCGTATTTTTGCTAAAAAGTGGTTGTGCCTGCAGGTTTTGATCGTTTTTCGGCCTTTTCGGCCTTTTGATTGTTTAAGTAGTTCTAAATTTTGGGTAATGGGTTGTGTTTGTTGTAAATTTGCATCATGTTGGTCTAGTGGTGATGGTAAAAAAGTTAAGGGAAAAAAAGATAAAAACGCGACTGCAGATGAGTTATTAGAAGTAGTTCCGATTCCTTCACATAATTTTAAACTTGAGTGTGCTGTACTAACACGTAGAGGGTATTACCCCGACACGCCCAATAAAGAAAACCAAGATTGTTTTTGTATTAAAACTTGTATTCAAGGTAACCCGAATGTCCATTTCTTTGGTGTTTTTGATGGGCATGGTCATTTGGGTAAACAATGTTCAGAGTTTGTTAGAAATAGGCTTGTAGAGATTCTATGCAGTGACGATACATTGTTAGAAGATCCCATTAAAGCTTATGAGTCAGCTTTTTTGACTACTAATAACGAGCTTCATGCTAACCCTGACATAGATGATTCCATGAGTGGCACGACTGCTATTACTGTTCTTGTTATTGGTGATAAGCTTTACATTGCTAATGTTGGTGATTCAAGAGCTGTGATATCCGTTAAAGAAGGTGATCATGGTCATGTTGTTGCTCAAGATTTGTCACGGGATCAAACGCCTTTTAGGAGGGATGAATGTGAACGAGTAAAGCAATGTGGGGCGAGGGTTTTGAGCGTTGATCAAGTTGAAGGGTTAAAAGATCCGACTGTTCAAACGTGGGGTGATGAAGAGACTGCGGGTAATGATCCACCGAGGTTATGGATGCAAAATGCAATGTATCCAGGGACTGCGTTTACACGTAGTGTAGGTGATAGTTTGGCTGAAAAGATTGGTGTTGTGGCTGTTCCTGAAGTTTCGGTTGTTCAACTTATGGATAAGAATCCGTTTTTTGTACTTGCGAGTGATGGTGTATTTGAGTTCCTATCTAGCCAGGCTGTTGTTGACATGGTACGTTCTTATGTACGACATATTATTTTTAAGAACCGGAATAAATTTCATTGAAGTGATAACTGATAAGACAACTGAACTGACCCACTCAAATGGCTAGACTATAAATTCCCAACTGTTGTATGTTAGTATGATATGTTTGTTTATTCTTAACTTGGTAACATGATTGTTATACTTTAAATTACTCGTTATCTCTCTCGGAATTTACAATTTGACACCAATAGGCTGTCTTTGATGTTCGCTCGAGCTAGTTTTAGTATATCCATATGGCTTTTGACATTAATTCACCAATTAGTTGTTTGAAGCAGCCATGATTTGTTGTCAGAAGTTCAAATTTATGTATGTTCCATGTGTTTATCACCTTACTGTTATTCATACTGAAATATAAATATTGCTTTGGGGAATCGGGGCTAAAACCAACTACTCTACATTCGAAATTCGACCTTTCATATGAAATATCTATAACATCTGGGACATGTGAGATAGTAGGATGTATATAGGTGTGCGGATTAGTTTCCTTGCCAAAAAAAAGTGGTAGACATGATGCTTCAATTAGTTCAATTAGGAGTGAAGCTGTGGCTTAAATTTCTTAAAATCATTACGTAAGATTTAACTCTTCCCGTGTTTTATAATTGTATCATCTTTGTTACTCCATATAAAGTATCTTTGCTTATGTATGGTTTTCTTGTGTAGGTTGACAGATACATAGATCCGCGTAGTGCATGTTCTGCTGTTGCTGCAGAATCATATAAATTATGGTTAGAGCATGAGAATCGGACGGATGATATAACAATCATTGTTGTACATATTAACGGGTTATCTAATGTGAGCAAATTGTTTTAAAAATACTTTGTTTGTTGCAAATCATGGCTTTTATCATAATATGCTAACAAAGATCTTGAATGAAACAGTCGGTTGTAACTAATGGTGGTGAGGCTGGTGCAAGTAACGTCCAACCAACATTGCCGAAACCAGATGTCACTCCTCCGCGGTCAGAGATGTTCCAATCGTCTGGAAGTGATCTTTCACATTTTTCTCACCAGCAGATCACGTCAACCCTTGAACAGACCCCGAATCATGACCAACCAAAACAATAAATGGGGTTAGCCCCCTTACAATAGCATTTTGTATGTGTCATAGTAACACGGCAAAACCACAATGGCGTGTGACTTTTGTAAAACTATGTGGTATCGCTTGCCGCAACCACGGGGTTGTTGGGATTTACGAGTCTAGCCATAGGCAGATGATGTTTAACTTGTTAATGAATTAAGAAAGTGGTTTAGTTGTAAATGATGTTTGAATGAGTTGCTTCCTTTATCTCGTTTTGGTCAGCAATGTTATGTAGCAAGGGCACTTATCACACATTTACTTTGTAAACTTATTAAGGTAAAAATAAAAAAGATCTGATAAAAAAAAGAAACAAATCTGGTGAATGTGTTCTTTTGACCAACTATGTCTTTATAAAAAATAAGGGAAAACTCACGCTATTAGTTCTATACTTTTGCCCTTTTCCTATTCTAAGTACCCTACTATGTTTCAATATAAACTGGGTATTATTATATTTACATTCCTTAAATGTTTCGTGTATTTTACTTTTTTTTCCCCCCTACCATAAGTCCATGGTTATTCTGGTTATTTGCAACTTGTAGAGAAGTGACGTGTGCAACAATTCATTTTTATGTTATTGCCGATGCCAATTCATCATACATTGCGATCTCACCATTTTTCATGACCAATATCTCGAATTGACATGTGACAATAAGTAAATTATGTTTAAAACTGTATAATTGGCACGTAACAGTAAAACTGTATGTTTAAATCCCTTGAGACAATTCGGGCTTCCTTTTTCTGGTAGTGGCGAGAATAAAAAATGTCGTGGCTTAAATGGGAAAATGTTCTGGCTTCATTTGAAAAGGGGGGTGGGGGTGGGTTGGGGTTAAATATTGGAAGTCTGAAAGCTTTCAATGTTGCTTTTCTCCAAAAATGGAGATGGCGTCTTGTTAACAATCCAGATTCTCTATGGGCTTGTGTCATTGTGGCTATTCATGGCGTGGAAGCGGGTATTGATCTCATAGGATGCAACTGTACATGCTTCATCAACGTAACCTTATGTCATTGAGTACTCTTAGTCGTAAAGTGGGTAATGGTCTTTCTATTCGATTTTGGAAAGACCCATGGAATGGAAATGGCACGTTAATGTCTAGGTTTAACAGGTTATATCACCTAGATGCAAATACGAACTGCTTACTCTCAGATCAGAGAGTAAATGATTCTTGGGTTTGGAATTGGAAGAGGCAAGTCGAGGGCTCCCGTAATGAAGCTGCCTTAGATTCTCTAGTTTCTGAATTGGGTCAGGTACAGCTTTTTAACGAGCCTGACTCGTGGAGATGGAGCCTGGATGATGATGGTATTTTTTCGGTTCATGTAACGCGAGTTCATCTTGACTCTTGTATGCTCCCTTCGTGTTCCCCATGCACTCGATGGTCCAAAATTTTACCTCGCAAGGTAAATATCTTCGTATGGCGTCTTTCTTTGGACAGGCTCCCTACTCGGCTTAATTTATCTTTAAGGGGCCTTGATATCCCATCCATTGTTTGCCCTATGTGTAACAATGTGGTGGAATGCGTGGATCATGTACTCTTTGGTTGTGACTTGTCTTTGAATGTTTGGAGTCTTGTTAGAAGATGGGCCGATATTGATATGCCTTCTTTTTCTTCTTTGTTCGTTTGCCTGCAATGTTTCGAAGATTGGAGAGCTCCTAAGGGCGATGAAGTTCGAGTGTACGTCATTGTAGTGGCTTTGTTATGGTGTTTATGGCGTTATCGCAATGGAGTTACTTTTTCCTCTCACTCGTTGAGGAAAAGTGACATTTTCGATTCCATTCGTACTTTTTCTTTCTCTTGGCTTAAAAGTAGAGGGCGTAATGTAAATTGTTGGAACTCTTGGCTTATGAATTCAAATTGTTGGAACTCTTGGCTTATGAAGCCTTTGTAATTTTTCTCTAGCTCCTTAGTAGTTTGTTTTAATAAATCAGCCGTTCAAAAAAAGTAAGTACGGGAATCAAATTATGCCAAAAATTGGTATCAAATTATGCTAAAACTTGTATTTAATTTTTCGAAATGGGAATATGTCACGTAATAGTAACCAAATTTCATGAGTGTTTCAATTTGGTCACTCCAACTTCATGTAAACCATAAAAACCATCAATGTTTCAAAACTATTTCATTCTGGTGTAATTTTTCAAAAATTAGTGTGCTTAAAGTATCCATATATACATTAACATGCTGTACATTAATTTTAACATCACCCCTGAACAAAACTACTTTCAACCAACTGTATGTATAATCCGTTAATGCACGACTAAAAATAAACAATAATAAAAAAATAATAACCAAGTTTGAGAAGGTTCCGTTCAGATCATTTTAACATAAAATTACATAAGAATTGAACAATATTGAAACTTTAAATGGTTTTTATAATCAAAATAAAGTTGTAATGATTAAATTGAACAGATGTCAAACTTATTTACTATTTGATGATTTTCACCCGAAAAAAGAATATGTCACCTAATAGCAATAATATGGTCAATTTCCTCAATGTTTAAAAGTATTATCTATTGTATGAATCATTTATCAAACTTGATGAATCATTTATCAAACTTGATTATAAGAGCTAATTTTTTGATATTGGTTATTGAATACAAATACATGTCGTAAACAAAGAAAAGAAAACCCCGCATTAGTGATATAGCAATTCTTTATAATATCATGTACGTGTAAGTCATTATAGAAAAAAAATACTATTGTTTTTCTATATGGATTTTGTTAGGGTGCAACTTTAATGTTAATTTTATCTTTTTAAAGTGACATTTTTATTTCTTTTAAACTTTTTTATTTACTCTTCATTCATGATATCATTCTTTTTCTTCTTCAAATACAATTGTGTGGGTTTGGTCATTTTTAGTACCTGGTCTTGTCATTTTGTTGTCCGCATCCATTTTCCTACCCGGTGGGTCATTTCTATATTTATATACTTATATTGGATTGGAAAGTGGCGTGGTCTCATGGGTACTAAAGTGGTTGGGGTAACTTTTACTTTCTACGTCTCAAATTTATTGTCCGTGTTTGACTTTTTAAGTTTTTTATTTACAACTTTAATTTTTAATTATTTTTTCTTATGTTATATAATACTTGATACAAAATATACGAATGAATTAGGTTTTAAATGTATTTTCATTGGTATAATTTTCATCAAGTATTATACGCAACAAAAATATTTAATGTCAAAGTTGAAATAGAAAAACTTAAAAAATTAAATATGGACAATAATTCTTGGACAGAATAGTCATATTTAATTCATGTTGTACTTGTATGATATATCTTGTAAGCCTTATGGGTTTTTTCTTTTGAGAATTGCTACAACATCCTACATTTTCATCATACAAATCTTCTTACACACACAATAATATTATATAGTTTTTTCACTCATTCTCTCTTTGCATCCAAACCGTGAGTTCTAACATTTATCAGGATACCGTGAGTAGGAGGTTTCGTAGGATGAAAAGGTAGGAGGTTTTAACATTTTCCTTTTCTTTTTCTTTGGGTCCGCTTTCTATAATAGGCTTGATTATGAATGTTAGATGCCTTTGTTTGTATGATTTTGTTTTGTTGCGTTATTATATGACAAAGTTGTTTAGAAAAGGGTATAATGACATCAAGTAAAGGGCATGACTAATCCATGTACACATATTTTATTAATATCTTGATTACTTAATTCTCTAGAATTTGTGTTTGTGTTATAATAGGCTTGATTATGAATGTTGGATGCCTTTGTTTGTATGATTTTGTTTTGTTGCGTTATTATATGAAAAGGGTATAATGACATCAAGTAAAGGGCATGACTAATCCATGTACACATATTTTATTAATATCTTGATTACTTAATTCTCTAGAATTTGTGTTTGTGTTATGGTTTATACCACATACATATTTTACTACAGCTTGTCATATGTAGTTGATTGTATGATCAAATAGTGCTTATATTAATTTATGATCTATGTTAATTTGTTTTCTTAACAAACAAAGTAAATTTGCAAATCATGTGTCACATGGATTCGAAAAACCACTGATAATGTTTTGTAACGATAAAAGAAAAGTCGAACCCTCTCATCCATTTTGCTCGATCAATCATGTTTGATTAAAAGAAATGAATTAAACTAAACGTGAAAAGAATATTAAAAGACACTATACAATAGTCAATATTTTTTAACATGCCATACAATGATAAATATGTTTTCTAAAAAGCAATTACTTGGTAAAATACTCAATAACACAATGTTTTGTACTATAAGTTGACACAACATTATACTCCCTTTACCGTATTTATTATCCACATTTCCATTTTGAGTTTTCTCAAATTAATTGTTCACTTCCAAAGATAGACAGAAAATTTAGTTCGAGTTTATCATATTTACCCTCACTTGAGGTTACTGTTACAAATATTAAAGAAGTTTAAAATTAATTAGTTAAAATTAAAATTGTCATCTTATAAAAAGTAAGAAAAATAAAGTTGTAATAATGAAGCTTTTTGAGAGTAGTTGATTTTTTTATTTTTTTTTTTATATATTATTTTATTTATTTATTTATTTTATTTTTTTGAACAGAGTAGCTGAAATTGGGTACACAAATTTCAGCATGCTTTTACCCTTCATCAGTTTATCATTCTCGAGACATGCATGCCCATTTTGCCACCTCTAGCGTTCGGTAATGCATTCCTATAGAAACAACCTACCGCTTTACAATTATACATCCAAACAATTTATATTTTTTTATTTATTTTTTATTATTTTTAATTGAATTCTAGCAATAGGGCTACCACTGCTGTTATTTTCATGGATACCATTTTTGAGATACATATCTGTCACATACTCACATATAAAAATATATAGAAGTTTGAAGATGATTTTACCTGTAGCTATAAAGTTACCCTTCAAAGTTTCCTTTGACTAAGTTCATGACATCAAACAAATGTAAGTTCATGTAAAACATCAAACAAATGTAAAGTTTAAACAAGAAACTTCTCATGTATAGCAAATAACTTATAGCAAATTAAGTTAAAACAATGAAACAACCACGGCTTAACAACCTGTTTGGGAGTTCTTTCCTATATGAATTAAATCCAAACATTTGGTGTACATACATGTTAAACATAGAAAAACGAACCAAAGAAACCGATTTTTATAAGGTGTACAGAATGCATCAGCAAAAAGCTTGTCATGCTTAAAGCGAACCCCACACACATACACAAAAGGAAGGAAACCATACGCATCGCATGTGCTAGTTTTACTCACCTTGGACCAACACATTTTCTGAATAGATCATAAGCTATCGGTCTTGCTGCATGATAGCTTTCAGTCTTTAGGTGTAGCAGCAACAGGGCACTTCCCCAATGTATTCCACAAGATATAGTCCCCAGAGTGGACCTGTGAGAAAATAAAGAGTAAGCTTCTACAGCTACAAGATTTGGTAAACACCAGGCAATTTCAACAGATGTACTTATAAGGTTATCTCAAAGAGGTTGAAAGTTCCAGATTAATAATGTAATAGAAGTGGTACTGATCTCATAAGTAACACATTCGTTACTTATAAATAAATTTAGAAGATGGAGTAAAACGTGTTAATCACCTGTGTCGAATACTCCACAGGTACCTTGACAGACGGAAAGATGTTCACCTGTATATCAAATAGTCATAAGAATGTTCACAAATTCTGGTTCATCTCAAGACAAGAGGCAAGATAAACTGAAAGTCATTAAGAAAATTTGTATACGCTAATCCGGGCCAGTATCGAAGGAAAACAGCGGCTAAACATGCTTTTCAACGATAATACTTCAAAAAAAATTTCTTTAATAGGTCAATAAAAATGACAGAAATATTTAAAAGTTTTTGCTTCATACTCCCAAGGTTGTAGTAAATAACAGGTTGAAAAGCATCATGAGTAGACTCACAGATTTAGGATCGATCATCATTCCTGATAGAGATGTCCCGCTCATCTTGAAAGAGACCTGTGCCAATTTTGCAAACTTGGTTAGCAGGCCCACATACTTGCTTATTGTAAACAGATTAAAATGAAATGTTCAGAAACAAGGTAAAATATAAAGGAGTTTAGGTCATCACTTGCAATTAGATATTTTCTTCCAACTAGTTAGCTTTTCTTCCATTTCCTTCATATACACACTAAATTGTCATGTTTCGGATCTCATTCTGTTGGCTGAACACTTCATTTGAATGAATGTATTCATGTAATTTAATGAATGATGTTCTTCTGAGTTCGATGTTATGACTAATTTTCTCTCGGGTTCAAGAGATATTGTGTTCTGTATAATCCTTCCATTTTGAGTTTATGCCAACCCACAAACTATTTTGATTAAGACAACATGGCCATGGGGTATTTCAGATTTCTCTTGTGTTGGCTGAGTTGTTTGAGATTTCGCAGCTATATAAGTCAATCATACGCTAAGTGTCACTCATTAGAATTGGATATTTGTCAAATTCAGGAAGTCCTACTTAACGTGTTTTATCTCAAAGTGAAATCCAACTATCTGAGTAATCTAAAAAAACTTTGACTACAACCCACTAGCCAAGTACATCAAGATACAAAATGGGTTTGATATCCAATTGCTCCATTTAGCTACAATCTTTTTACCTCTGTTGGTAATAAAAAGCAGTGAAAGGAGCTGGAGCTGAGTTCGGGAGAAAATGTCATTCTGAACTGAGATTGAAGACACCAAATCAGCATGAATGGAATCTCTTACGCCATGACCATATTTCCAGAATAAGCACGCACGGAGAAGCTTGATAAATACTAGTCTAATCATTCGAGATATTGGGCGAAAGTTCAAAAAGATCCGAGATCAAAGCCAGTTGAGGAGAAGGATGAATACACCATCAATTCAAATTTTACTCCAGAAACGCGAGACAATATGGAAAGACAAGATGCAATGGTGTATCATTTCCTCCATGAGCCCACATAAAGGGTATAGCCATGAAGGAATAGGTAGACCCTGATTGAACAAATTAATGCAAGTAGGGAGTCTATTATTCACCTCCCCTCCAGATACAAATGTTCACTTTTGGAACCAAAGGATTCCAAGTGAATTTATGAGACATGACATTTGAACCCAAAGTGGCAGCATCAATAAGCTTAGAGAGTTTAACACTGAATTTTCCACTTGAATCAAGCTCCCAATTCCTCCATATTTTAAAAGTAAAATAAATTTGTTACAAGATAGACCCTCCCATACAGTTTAGGAAGCCAAAAGCAACTTATTTGTAAATCACATAGGCAATCCGTACAAAATGAAATTACCTAAAATTTGATTTATAACCTTGAATGGATGAATTTAAAAAAGACCTTAAAGTAAATAGTCAAGTTCTGCCACTGTGTGCAGATGCAAGGCATTTAACTGCGATCAATGTTAGTCACAGTACACATTACAAGTAAATGACCTTATGCAAGATGGTTGAAGACAAAGCGGCCTCGAGGCGGCATGCCTTTTCTAGGAACAAAGTCGAGAGGCGAGGGCTCGAGTGAATACAATAACGCAAGGAATAGCAAATAATATTGAACTTCTAAAGAATAATAAAAATGGGTTTTGTAGTTGAAGTTAAAAAAAAGATATCTGCATTTAGTGGATGGGAATGTAGACCAGGTTCTATTAGAGTGGTGTTTGTTTGATGAGGACAAAGTTCATACTTATGTTTGTCTAAGTATAATAGTCTAGTTATCAGTTACATACTATTGTAATAGTCTAGGGACTAAAAGTGTAATATGTTATAAGTCACCCATGGTTGGAAGAGTATAAATACTCCAATCACTGTATGATGAAAGTATCCTTCCACATTCCCTTTGTGGTAAGTTGATTAATAAGATTCTTTTACATATTGTCATCCAACATTCTCTTTGTCGTCATATTGTCATCCTACATACTAAGTCGACCTACTTGTTAGTCAACCAAAGTGTTAACCCACTAACTAAGTAGTAAGTCCAGTAGAGATAGTCTATTATCAGGGATTTACATTTGACATCAGAGCTAGTGTTATTCTTTTTTCTGATTTTATTATTTTTGTTTTTGCAATCAATTTATTACATCTTCCGATCTTTGTTTTTCATATTTGCTGAATTCTAGTTCATATCTTCAGTAGCATCATACATCATTTTTTGTATTCTTCCGTTGTTATATTTTTTTTTTCTTCCAAATGAATAGATTAAATTACAATATAAACATATATAAACAATTAGACATGTAAAATTTGTAAGTAAACATAGTTGATACCGTTATCATTTAATCCATAATAATTTTGATAACAGTTACCAATCATTTTTATATTGTTTGCTCCATCAACTATACAAAATAAAAAATAAATTACATAGAAGAATCTTATAAAAACATTAGTTTCATTGTTCAACATTTCAACCAAGCATTATCAAATATAATGGAATGGCCATAGCATTCGATTGCCAGTCAAATGTCTATCCAACCTACATCTTTGAAAGTCGACTAGTGTAACTTACTTTCTAGTCAGTCGACTTAGTCGATTGAAACACTAGGCGTTTAACTCGATCGTTCTAAAGATTTCTAATCGACTAATAAATCTCGGGTAAGTGAACATAAGTCGATCTAAGCTTAGTCAACCAACAGGTTTTATCATTAACTTCTAGCCACTAATAAACGTGACATGTGGTCATGCATTTATATACACGAACACCACATCAACCCATCTGGTAAAAAAAAAAAAAAAAAGTATGGACTATCAATGTGAAAATATGGGTAAAAGAACCACACACAAAAAATGCACTTTCATTTTTGTATAATTGATAAACTCAAGAAAAGTTTACTAATACTTAAAGTTAATCTAATCCACAACTATCGCACTCCGTAATGATATTGTCACAAAAAAATTATAATAAAAACGCTGGTCGCCAAAAACTTAGTTACATGTACCCGCCGCCGCAACACAAGGGTACCCATCCAGTATTCATATATGCACATAAACATACACACACATATCATGAAAGAGATGCTGAAGTAGCAATATAGGAGAAATAGATACCTTTGCATAGTTGTATGCGTCCCAGCAAAATGGCTCTTCAAGATCAACAGCTTGAAGATTCTTGTTCATTTTCTCCATCAAGTATTCTTCTACATTAACCATATTATTTGCCTGTTCTATTTCTGTATCACTATCTTCATCAACTACCCCTTGATTTTTCCATGGAGCAAACTTAACAGTCCCAGGAAAAGTTGCTTCAATACTTTTTGCACCAACCCCTCGACCACTTGGTATAATTTTCCATTCAACAGAGTGCTCAATATGAGAAACAGTTCCAATTGAAGGCATCCCCTCAATTGACAATACCTTTCTTCTGGGAAAAGGCATATTAACAGTACAAAATTCCATTGCTAATGGAGACTTATAACCCTCCATTAGAGTGAGCTTGAATAAGAATGCACCTTCATTTTCTGAGACCATTGAGATCTGGTAAAATCCCTTAATTGGAACTCCTATGGAACAAGGAGCTTGATAGCGCAACAATACAAAATTACCAAGTGGTGGTGAAAACATCACGGTCTGTTTATCCCCACCTTGTTCGGGAACTTGTGCACAAGGATGAAATGATAATACTTCAACTCGTTTACTATCTAACCCAGTTAACGGGAACAGGACATCAGGCAGTCCCTCTAATTCTGCACGACAATTTACTTGCCCAGATATTGATAAGCTATCAGGAATCTCATCTCGGTCATACATTGCTGCATTAACAGTCTCGTGAATAGTGAATAGCAGTCTCTGTTTCCCTTTAAAGAGATATGGTTTCCAAGCTGGCTGCTTGCTATCCACAGGAGGCACATCAGCTGAAGAGAAACCATTGGTCCTAATAGCAGAAATATTGGAGTAGCTGAGATCCAAAGGTGTACCTACATACATTATAAGTGGCATTTAATTAATTAATACAGAACATTCAGTCCATCAATTTTTATTTTATTTTATTTATTTATCTATTTTTAATTTTGTTCCCAATCAGATACAGAAATAAGATAGCATTAAAAAACTATAACAGTAATAAACAACTTCAAATTAGCATACATCCAAATTCAATGTGATGGTGCATTCGGAAGATAAAAATAAAGTGGCCAATCATTATAAAGACAACAACAGCAACAATAACTATTTACAACATGTTTTCTGGAATAACTATTAATAATTATTGTTTTTACTGTTAGTTTCTAGCAATAAGGATGTCTTTCAAGTAAAAAAAGAAATAGCAATATTAAAAATATTGTTTCGGTCTCCGGAAAGTTAGATATGTTTCAATTGTCAGACCAAATTAATTTCCGTAAATATTGCAAATAGTATTTGAATCCTCAAATTTCTTTAACACATATGGTTGTTTTCTAGCCCAGAGAATAACATGTCTTATTGTTCCAGCAATAAAGTAGGACGCGTACTAAGACACCTAAACATACATATTTAGGTGGGAAAGAATTCAAACTCAAATAAAAGTTTACCAACCGAAAGGCATTGCAGCACTGATGAAACTTAGCAGTGCATCTTTATCAGGGTTCCTGGGACCAATCTTCGGAGCATCAAATGAGCTAGAACCACCAGCAACAGTGCTGGAATTAGTGGAAGCTGCGACCGGTGCTGCTACAGGTCTAGGTCTTGCAGAAATGCCAATACTTCCAGTTAAGGAATCCAATAACCCTCCAACAGAAGGTCCTGCAGTTACAACTACTTCAGGTTCTTGGAGATCTGATGTAATTATGTCGCCTAGAACATGTGCCACCATGAATGCCCTATAAGAAGAAATTAAACCTCCTTAATGTGAATGGCAAAAAAGATTGTGAGAAAAGATACTGTATTCATTTGCTAAAGTTGAATGCATAACAGATGCTTGGGATAAAGGATTTCATCAAGCTGAATCAAGTGAAGTTCATGAATCATGATAAAGACTGCATACAATAAGGCGTAAATCTATCAAGAGATATAACTTATTGAAACCAAAAAAGAATATCTTGGCCTACTGCAGAAAGAAGCAAAATATTCATGTTCACTCAGGATGCCACAATGCAGTAACCAGTGCAGCGGTAAAAGAGCTTTTAAATTTATTACAAGAGAAATAGTTTAATCTATTAGAGGCTGTAAGCATATATTGGATAAAGCAGCATGAGATAACATTTGTAAGCAACTTACCCTACCCTGTGATGGATGGAAGTTGATGCAAGAGGGAAGACAAATTTCCGTCAACCCCGACGCCATTGCCACAATCAGACCTTGTACATAACGTTTTGTATGCTTTAAAGTGAGCGGGTTCAATCAAGGGCAGTACAAGGACATAGTATTGACCTTTGGCATGCAAAATGAGTGGCCAAATTGTATGATCTTCCCCATCTTCCTCTTTCTTAACATTAAGACTTATAATATGACGCATCATAGGATCATCAACCCATGAGTCGGATCCTTCAACTGACTGTTTGACCCGTATGCCATACCCACGAGCAGACCCTTCTCTGCATTAATTGCTAAATCAGTTATGTGCTGAAAAAGACAGCTTACACTTATATGTATGCCTGTTAGTTAACAGTTTACCAAGTAGCATGAGAAAGTTCCTAAAAAAATTTCAAACATCCATCACTTATTATCGGTATATAAATGAGAAGAGCTAGTAAAAAGACGCAGTTCAAACAAAGTTTACGTGGTCTTTATTATGTGTGGTCTCCATCAGAGCATCTAAACTCAACTACTTTATCCTAAGTTCAAAGTTCGCATACTAATTACACTATTCTGAGTTCAAAGTTCGCAGACTAAGTACACTATCCTTAGTTCATATACTACTCCGTATACAACATTAATTATAACAGATTTCATGTCTCACATAAAGTAATTAATAAATCCACTTTACAATCTTTTTATGACTCATTTTCGTGTGATGAATTTATTTAAATATGGCCCTATTTAAGAGGATTTTAGATATCCTATTGGTGTGCAGCAACGAAACAATCACAATATAAAATATGTCAATCAGTATTCAAAATACAGCTTAATTATCAAAACAATTTTAATAAACGTTAACAACCAAAGGTGCTCATCAGACTACTTAACTGTTTATCAGGAAAACAAAAATAAATATTCTTCGCTAACTCTGAGTAGGCCTGATCAGTATACAAGTTGCTTAAGACTGAAGAACAATAGGTTCGACAACCTACAAGCACCCAGATGTTTCTCATGCGTTTCACGAAAATTTCCCTAAATATACCCCTAAAAAATAGTTAAATTCATTATACCATATCGCTACTTATGGCTGTCACCCAAATCCCAATGTTACGTTTCCAAACAAGCTATATTTGCTTCTCAAAATCCAAATTTGTTTTCTGGGTATAGTAAACTCTAAGTATATATACTGCATTTACTTCAAGGTATAAACTGTTGCTAGTCCTAAACAATAATGGTCTTAGAGCGTATTTGAGATCCTGCAAATAATCAGTTTGAAGTTTTTAGACCATCCAAACTACTTCTGTGCTTATCTGCTTATGTTAAGGCAAAGTAACCGCATTGACATGCTTATTTAAAAGTACCTATTTAAGATAAAACCACAACAGCTTTTCTTTTTAATTTGTATCATCATATCTAACCTAAAACCCATTAGAATTATCTATAACAGTATTATCTTTAAGTCGTACTGCCTTTTATTTATAAATTAAGACAAATCCAACCTTAAAGTGCTTAATTTCAAGCAGATTACGAGTGCATAATCATCAGCAGTAAAAATAAGCAATCCCAAACCCCTCTTAGTTTTTCATTACAAGTACTGCTATCATATCATCATGAACCTTAAAAATGCGAAACAAAAGTCAGCAAACACATTTCAAACTTCACATCACACATAAACAAAACAACAAGCTTTCATAAAACCTCTTTGTTGGATCATCGCATCAGTAAATCTTAACAGCAATAGTCTTTAAAGGATATTTGGATCACATTTACAAAAAAAATTATGCATTTTCAAAAAGAACGTCCCAGTTTATCACTTCGGGGTGTTTGTTTAAGCTTATATGTGGGCTTATGAGCTTATTTGTGTTTCGGCTTATATTTCATAAGCTCCAATTTCAAGTCTCCAAATCATTCGGAAAAACGACAAGACATTCGCTAACCATCCTAAATTACACATTTCTCCGCATTTCCCCTAACCATCCTAAATTACACATTTCAAGTCTTTACATGACATATAAACAAAAACCAACAAATCAAAACTCGCGTAAAACCTCTTTTTTCGGTCCGTAAACGCATCAGCAATCTCCAAATCATTCGGGAAAAACGACAAGACATTCGCTTTCTTACAAGCGACATTCCATCGTCTCTCAACTACAGGGAACCTCCTAAACAATTACGAAAACAAAAAATTAAACACTGGAAAGGATATTTTTGAATAAAGATGAAACCCTAATTAATGGATAATGGATGTACCGTGAGAAAACAACGGTGTGTTGGTTGTTAAGGATCCAGATAGCTCTAATGCTGCAGCTGTTGTTTGACATTGTTGTTGGTTTAACGTAATTTGATTTGATTTGATTTGATGATATGTGTGTGTCAGTGTTTGAGGATTGCGAAAATTATTGGAGAGGACTCTTGAGTTGCCTTTTTCAAGGCTGTTTTTTTTTTTTTTTTTTTTTTTTTTTTTTTTTTTTTTTTTTTTTTTTTTTTTTTTTTTTTTTTTTTTTTTTTTTTTTTTTTT
>LBNU01032030.1:1501-16180 GCA_014162995.1 Artemisia annua
AAAAAAAAA
Organism: Artemisia annua; assembly: GCA_014162995.1. NCBI lineage: Eukaryota > Viridiplantae > Streptophyta > Magnoliopsida > Asterales > Asteraceae > Artemisia > Artemisia annua. The sequence goes on from LBNU01032030.1 coordinate 1,511, forward strand.
AGCGGAAAAAAAAAAAAAAAAAAAAAAAAAAAAAAAAAAAAAAAAAAATCAATTTAATTTCCAGTGTTGTATACCTAATTTTTTAACAGTGATCATATCATCAAATCAACACACATTAACATAAATAATATAAAATAAAGTTACATAATTACAAAATTAACAAATAAATAATTTTAATTAAGTAATCAAATAAGGTAATTAAATTAAAAAACCTATACCTAAATTATAAAAGGTAATAAACAATGATTGTCAATATGCAATTGCATTGTTTTAAATACCGGAGAGTGTGACCGGAAGTGGAAGTGAGACGTCGGAAGTGGAACAGAATCTAGAGAGAGAAAGTGTTTGAATCTAGAGAGAGAGAGAGAGAGAAAGGGAGAATATAAATATATAAATGTGGAATAATATTTTTTTTTTTTTTAAGTTTTTGAGTAAAAAAAAAGAAAGGGAGGATGGAATACGCAAAGGCGCGAAAAGGGTAAGTGTGATGACGATTTGACGTGTTTATATTGGGAAAGGGAATTTATTTGTAGGGCCCTACCCTACCAGTGTGTGTGTGATCTTTGCTTGCTTGCTTGCTTTTGTACTCTAGTATATTTTAATTGTGTACCTTTTGCTCATGTCGATTATCATCTTGGCTCTGTTTTACTGCATGTGTTAACTAGACCTCCTTTAAGCTATATAGACTAGTTTGGTAGAACAGAGAATCTCCGTCCTTTTTTGACTATAGACTAGTTTGGTAGAACTGGACCTTAAGCTACTACTTGTTACTACAAGTTAGGGGGTGTTTAGTTAGGCTGCTCACAGAGGGCCTGAAAACAATCGGTCGAGGCAACCGGTGACCGAATTGGACATTCGGTCGCTCCACTGTGAGGATGGAAGTTGAAATCGGTCGTGGGACGATTTCGATTGAGCTGCCGACCGAATGCACCAAACCAAAAGCAAGGCATTTAATCCAAATATATATCCTTTGTAATATGGGTCACGAGTGTGGGGAGAGAGATGAAAATGAGTTGAAGAGAGAGAAAGCTGAGGTGGCAGCCGGAATGATGATGCAATATGAGTCACGAGTGTGCCTAGCCTTATTTAACCGGTTAGTTTAGATTGTCTAAATGAGCTTCTTAATTGGAGAGATTCGAGAGAAGGACTACTGTGTGTTTATTAATTAAGAGAGACCAAGGGTTTTCGGCCCACATATATATCAATTAAGAGGTAACAATGAAAAAAGAAACACCCCTAATGTCCTCTAATTAATAATAGAGTAAGTTTAGGTGCCGTTTGGTATGTAAACAGGTCTGGAATGGGGTTTAAGAATGAAAACAAAAAAAGAGTAAGGGGCGGTTGGTTTGTTGATGGTTTATATTAAGATTTTGATTTATATTTGAATTAAAAAGGTGTTTGTTTTGTTAGAATGTTTGGATTCATATGTGAATGAAATAAAACAAAATAAATAAAATGTAAATGAAAAATCAAAATATAAAAAAAAAATGAAGTGAAGATGAAATTGCGGCTGAATATACAACTAGCCAACATATGTCTAATTATTTGTGTAAACCAATATGTATAGGCAGTTTTCCACCAAACCCTTACTCTGGGGATTAAGAAGTCACATCAAAATCTAAACATTTAAACAAAACTAAGGTAATGATTTGTTGGGGGTGTGAACACTGTGCGTTTGAATTTTGAATAATAATTGTTGTTTGGTTGTAAAAAATTATATTCCAAAACCCTTTATAACAACTTTTTTCGATCCTTACTAATTTGATCGTTTACAACAAAACCTATGGGTCTCACATATTTTCTCTCACAATCACTTTAATTTTATATTAAAATATAATATTTAAATACCATTTAATAATAATATCAATTAAAATATATTTTCGAATTCTTAATTTTATATTTCAAATCCAAATATTAAACCCATCATCAAACCAAACGGGCCTTAAGTTTTTCACTTTAATGACAATTCCTAATCTTGAAAACCTCATAACAAACACTACTTTATTTCTTTCAAACCATTCCTTTAAATCTACACCCTTATAACAAACACACCATAAATTTTTTTTCTTTCTTTCTTTCTTTCTTTTTTTTTTCTTTTTCAAATCAATCCTAAATCTAAATCCAAATACAATCCCACTTACAAAACCACGCGGACCCTTAAAACTATTTAACACATGACATTAACATTGAGAAATACCAAAAGAAAAGGCATTTACGGTGGGTCCTACTAAACATAAGTAGGTCACTCTTTTTTTGAGAGGTTATGTTATTGGTCCCCTCTACCTCACTTTTTAGGGGCTGTTTGGTAAGGGGTTGTGGAGTGTAGGGATTAGGCTGAAAGTAAAAAATAGTGTTTGTTTTGTATTGATGAGTTTTAGAATCAGCAACCACACCCCTCTTTCTTCATTTTCATTTTGTCTTTCTTCATTTTCATTTTGTCTTCATATAATAAATTAATACTTTTTTTTGTCTTCATGTGAAAATATAATTAATTTAATACCATATTCTTTATAATATAATAATTTATTTAATTTACAAAATATTTTCTCTATCATACATCAAATCAAAATCTAAATCATAAACCAAATTCAAATTCAAATCCGAATCCTAATCCTAAACCCATCTACAAACCAAACGGGCCCTTAGTGTACTTTTTACATCCTCCACCCCCTGGCTCACCCTGTTTACAGTAAAGCACAGTTTTTTATTAGTTTATGTTCCGTATTTCTGTCAGTTTTATACTTTTAACTTATTAAATTTATCTTTTTCTATGTACTTTCAGTTTTATATATTTTTAAATAAATAAAATAAAAAACCGAAAAATTCAGGGGTATCACTTGTAAAAAAATATTAATAACCTATCCATTTTTTGAGTCGTATGTTGCTTTTTTTGTTTTTGTATTTAATCGAGATGTGTTTGTGCATTTGCTGTGAATGGTGTTTTTAGAATAACTGATATTAATGGTGAGAGTTATGAATTGCACACTCTAACTATTGATTGGCACATACAAAAGTACAAGTACAGTGACCATAATTTTCGATGGTTATCTCTGTCACATCACTGCTAACTAAATATTTTGGTCGTTGGTGGAGCATCTAAATCCCTAGCTTTGTTGATCCTCTTCCTGGAAGACGTGGTTTAATCAATAGTCTAAATTTCAACGGCCTTCAAAAGTGTGTTTTGGGAGCCTCATTTTTCTCTTTGTGGTGGCATATTTGGAGAAAAATAAAGTCACAATATTGTTTCTCATACTTTCTTTTGGGTAAACAATAGGTGGAGGAGTTTTAATGTTATTCAGGTTGCGTTGCTTAATGACCCGCTAAACGGTATCTTGATATAACTTTATCTTAGTCTAATTTCTTGCTAGCTCTTTTGAATAATATTCTGTTGTTAAAAAAAATAAAAAATAAAAATAAATAAATAACGGTAGTAAGACGATCACAACCACAACCAAAAGCATACCTCACAATAACAAATTAAAAAACACACGCATAAACCAAATTGAAATTGCGCTCGGGTAGCCATTTGATTGGGGGAGGACTCAGTCCCCTATGGTTGGGCTAGTGGAGGGGACACAGTCACCAACTCGATCGATTGGGGGTTATAGTTGCCGCTAGCATTAGTCGTACGAAAATTTTACTTCAAATAACTATTCTACTACTAATTTTAAGATCAATGTACATGACACATAATTGTGTAAAAATAAATTTATAAATCTTTTGTGAATATAACATTTTTCATAATTTAAACACTGATGCTAAATTTTATTAATCACTAATTTTCTCATACAGGGCTTTTGAACCGGATCGAAAATCTTTGTTAAAACACAAGACCGAGGTCAGTTGAAAAGTGCTCGGTCTAGTTTACTCAACAAACCATATTGGTTGATTTTGCGTAAAGCCGGATCGAACCGAACCGCCCTGACGAACAAATATAATAAAAATGGATCAACGACCGGACCAAAATAGTTTGGTTCGGTCCGGTCAGACCGGTTCAGTTCGATTTGTGATCCATTGTGCTCAACCCCACTCTCATGTGTAGTGATTCAATTTTTAAGAGTAGAAATGGGTAAAAACATTACTCCTTCCGTTTCAAATTTATCGTCCACCGATAAAGAACACACAGTTTAATAAAAATATAATTTTTATTGTTTTGATTCTTGTAAAGGCCACAAAAAGACAGTTTAACCCTTTGACAATTAATTAATGCTGTTATTTAATTTTGTAAACAACAGTTTTTATTATTGAAGTATGATAAACTTGAAAATCTCATTAATTAATCCTTTTTCTGTTTAGTATTTTCATGCTAGGTCCTTCTAACAAACGATATCTCATAAATTATAACATGGTATCCTTTTAAGCTGAATAATAATAGTGAAGTGAATACCGTAAAAATTGAGGTGTTACATCACGGGCTTTTTACGCCTGGTCTAAGCTCATTTTTATATTTTCTATTTAATGCAGACCCATATTTAGTTTAATGAAATCACTCAACGGTGACTTAGTGTCAAAAGAACTTGTGACTATCACTCTAAGATATGTGAGATCTCGAGTTTAATTCCTGCTAGGTGCAAACGATCTTGAAGTGGCCACTTAACCTTTTGAAAAAGGAATGTTTTACCCGATTTGAGTCTGTGGGTTCAAGCCGTGTATGATTACTTAAAAAGAAATATACTATTTTAATAGTAAAAAATGATCTAGTGCTAATTTGTTGTCAAAACCTTTTCTCCTTGTGTAGTTTTTGTTATCTAGATTCTAAAATTGAGATTTGACATCTTTGGATTTTATTCTTTTTACTGGGTTTCTCATCATATTTTTATAGCTTTACCCATCTAGATTCTAGTTTGCAAAGAATTGTAATTTCGTAAAAAAGTTAATTTCGTAACTACGTAGAGCATGCTTGGTAGGGGGTTATGGGTGGTGAGGAATAGAAAAGATAATGAAAGAAGTTGTTTGGTAAAGTATAATTCAATGACCCATTACCCAATAGTGGGTAATGAACCATTACTCAATAAATTGGGATGAATGCTTTCTTTACCCTTTCTTTGGCATTCCATTTGCCTTTCGCTTTCCTATTCCTTATTTTGAACCAAGCCCATCCTTAAACTATGTGAAGAATCTTTACTAGGATCCACTTTTAGGCTCCCAAATATTCGATTGGTATTGCTACCCCTACCATATAAATACAAGTGATAGCTACTCTATTGCTCACTTTTTTTCATTGTATAAGACAATTTTTTAATGTTATATTTTATTTATTATTATTATTTCTTGGTTTCGTATCTTTTCTCTTTTATTATTTTTTATTTGTCAAACTTTATAGTTTTTGTTTAGCATATGTTTCGGCAATTTTACCCGCTTTATTAACAGGACAAGACAATTTTTTAATTGCTCGAAGTTAATTGCACTCTAAAAGCCTTGTCATAAGACATGTACGATATAATTTTGATAAGACATGTACGATAGTTCACGATTTTTTATAAGAATCAAAATCCTATCGTACATGTCTTATAACATCTTCTTATGACAAACTTTGTCAAAATCCTATCGTACTTTATAGGATGTCAAAATCCTATTAAGTCAATTTTGATTCATATAAAGTTACCGTACTTTTGTAAAGTACTCTAAAGGCAATACACTACTTAATTGCATATATTTTGTATCTTTTGATTCATATATAGTGTCCTCTTAATTGCATCAATTTTGATTCATACGAAGTTATCGTACTTTGTCAAAATCCTATCATACTCTATAAAGGCAATACACTACTTAATTGCATCAATTTTGATTCATATAAAGTTACCGTACTTTGTCAAAATCCTTTTCATTCATATAAAGTTACCTTACTTTGTCAAAATCCTATCGTACATGTCAAAATCCTATCATACATGTCTTATAACATCTTCTTAGACATGTACTCTAAAGGCTGGATTTTACATATAAGAAGATGTTAATTGCACTCCAAAGGCCTTGTCATAAGACATGTACGATAGGATTTTGATTCATATAAAGTTACCGTATCAATTTCCATCCCAACCAAGTAGTGGAGGACAATAGATATTTTCGAACAATGCTAGCATAACATTTTGCTTAAATTTTGCTAAAAGCGTAAACGTCCCTACGCTACCTAACCTTTAATACAACGTGACTTGTTTACAAAGAAAAAAGAAATAGATGCAATTAAGTAGTGTATGTTATCTTTATCTTTCCATATCGGATTAAACTTAAGGGTCCGTTTGGTTTATAAGCGGGTTTTGATTAGGATTTAGATTTGGTTTAAGATTTGGATTTGGTGTAGGTTTAGGAGAGAGAAATTATATTTGTTTTATTAATTTAATAATAAAATTTGATTTAAAAATATTATTTAAAAATAAAAGAAGGAATATATGTGTGAGAGAGAAAGAGGGATATGTTGTAATAAAACTATGTGAGAGAGAAAACCCACTATCAACCTCTACTTTTACTTTTGGTGGGCCCTCTCCACTATTTAAATGACAAACCCATAAAACAAACAACAACTTTCACCATCAATACTAAATCCAAATCCAAAACCCACCAACCAAACGGGCCCTAAGTTTTAAATACAAATCACGACAAAAAAAACATTGTCTTACGACAAGACATCGTAATTGCACAGTCTGTGATGCAATTTGTCTCGAAGCCAAAAGTGTGAAACTTTGTATAACTTAAGACATGCAATTTGTCTCGAAGCCAAAAGTGTGAAAGTTATATTCTATAACTTAAGACTACTAACCATTGAGAGTACATGTAGGGTAAATCTATTCCTGACCTTAAGAGTTGTTTTACTAAGTAATTATTACCAAGTTATCATGTTAAGATCGAAGGAGGTGGTTAATCACTTACCTCCTCAAATCTACTTCACCATGAACATCATTCCTCTAAACTACATTTTTCTAATTTCTCTTTAGATTATTCTCTTTTCCTCTTTGTTATTTTCAATCAGAAGCAAACAACCATTTACGATTGTCGATTTTGTTTAAACAAAACACAAGTAATCATGTTTGTGGTTTGGTGAGTTTTTTTAAGAAGGATAGTATTCGTTTGGTTTGCTTGAATCATGTGGACCAACTATTTGTAATTACCATTTTTTTTGGATTAAGTGGCTAAAAATAAGTGGGTCCCATTTCTCTTAGAACCTCTAGTTGGGGATAAGTAAGGTTTTATATGCCTTTAACACACAGACTTTCCAACAAAAATTAGTGGACACCATCAAATTAAAATCGTTAATATATGTCAATGGTCCCACTCACATTAGCCGACAGAGGTTCAAAAAGAAAAAGAAACGGGCCCTTAGTGTTTTGGCTTGTTTGATTAATCTCACATTCTCACCCATCCCATGTTTTCATTTTTGATCGATCTACACCTCCCTGCAAAATGAATATAACAAAAAAAAAAGGAATCTCCAACACTCTCTTAGACGGAGTTTTTTAGTCGATAAACACCATTAACAAAAGAAACTAGATACACAATCTAAGTCAGGGTGTATGATGATTAAAATTTAATGACATATCAGCTTTTCATTCTACCACCAACATTACCATCAAACATTTGTAACATACGTCACAAAAACCAACATCACAACTCACGCACACAACCAACTTCATAAGTCGTTGTTTTGCACGACCGACTTCTCATAAAATAAAGGGGACAAGGCATCTTCTTGTTGGTGGTTTTATAAAGACCATACGTTGTCATAGGAGGATAACGCGTCAAACACAACTCAATTACATGTAGATTAACACTTGATTTTGACAGAATAAATTAAATTGCTACAACCAATGGTAGTAAAACTTGATCACTTTACCATAACCAATTACTCATGTCATTAACAAACCAAACGCAAAATGCATAATACTTTTTTTTGTTAGGCTGGGTATAATACTTTTTATTTTTTATTTTTTTTTAATCGCTTCCGATTATAATTTCATTAAAGAATGGGCTTTATTTAAAATATATATATATATATATATATATATATATATATATATATATATATATATATATATATATATATATATATATATAAATAATATATAATCATTATTACTAATATTATATATATATATATATATATATATATATATATGTTAAACATTACGTATAACATTAGTGCTAAAAAACTATATATATTATTTTTTGAACATTATTATAGTATTTTAATCCTTTTTATTAAATATTTTCAAAGAATTAAATTTATAAGATTTCGTAATTATTTTTATTCAATTCCTCTGACGTAACAAAAACAGTGAATTTAAATTATTCCACTCAATTTCATTATAGGATTCTCTTTCTCTGCTTCATATCTATATACTGAAATTCTCTCTGCCAAACTGCCCTTAATTGATTATGAAGTATCTGAAAGAAAAAAATCTTTATATAAAGATTTAGCTGTTGGTAGTATTATTTCGGATTGAAAGAATCCCTTTACTTCCCAATTTTAATGTTTGGTCACTCATTTTTAAGATTCAAATGTGGGTCATGACCAAAAAAAAGTGAATGTGTCGTTGGTTTAAGTGGGCATTTTTTGAATTGATTTGAGATTGTTGAAAAAAAGAATGAAAGGAGAAATTAATTATTATTATATATATATATATATATATATATATATATATATATATATATATATATTATTTAATTAACATGTGGTATATTATATTTTAAAAAAATAAACAAATAAAATAGAGAATCATTTGAATCGTGTGGCTGTTAATTGTTTAGAAGTCAACAAACATTCTTTATTGCTCTTTTAATGTGAAATAAGGGTGATCACGGTCCAAAAACCGGACCGGACCGACAAAGACCGGACCGGACCGAAGACCGAGAACCGGAAAAACCATATACCGAGACCGGACCGAATGTGGTCGGTCCGGTCGGTCTTCGGTCGGTCCGGTCCAATTAGGCAAGATTTGGCAAGTTTTTTCGGGTTTTTGGTCGGTCCGGACCGGACCGGACCGGACCGACCGGACCGAGGACCGAATTAGCTAAAAAGCTTAGACCGAGGACCGGACCGAATGTGGTCGGTCCGGTCCAGTCCGGTCCGGTCCGGTCGGTTTTGTCGGTCGGTCCGGTCCATCCGGTCCGTTTGCTCAGCCCTAATGTGAAACCCACCAATTTGAAGGGAAATGAAATTTAGTATTCATAGTAGCGCGTGAGTCAAAAGAGAGTTAACCAAACAAATGATTTTAACTTTCTTTCAAGCCAAACCCTCTCACACCCGCATACCTAATGGACCATGAGTTTCGAAGATTGATAACTAAATGTGGATCCCACACCTCACAATAAACATTTTAAATTATAAAAAGATAATATTGTGACCCCATTTATTGAATAAAATAATAATTTCAAATTAAATAGTACTCCTTATTATTTTTTTCATTCCATTTTCTTTCATTCTAAACAAACTCCTAATTTAATTCCAAACCATTCTACAAACCAAACGGACCGGTATTTTGGCGATAACAATTACACCCGGTCTTACACCATCTAAGGGGGTGCTAGGCTAAGTTTATTTAGTGGGCTTATGAGCTTATTAGCTTATATAAGCTCATAAGCCCAAACCAAGTGTTTGGCTAAGCTTATTTGAGCGGGCTTATGAGCTTATTTATGGGTGTTTTGATAAGCCAAAAAAATGGAGCTTTTTTATGAGGTATTTGGCTTATTTAACTCACCAACTTGTCAATGCACATTTTTGCCCTCATTAAACACTTCTCATAAAACCTCTACTAGTACACTCCAATGTCCAGTACCTCCATTAACTTATTAAGCCATGTCCTTTTTAGTAATTTAGCAACATAAACCAACATAAGCCAACATAAGCCAAATCAAACACTTTTGAGCTTATAAGCTTATTAACCATGAGCTAATCCAAACACTAACATGGGCTTATAAGCTTATGTTATATAAGTCATAAGCCAATAAGCCTAAGCCTACTAAATAAGCTTAGCCAAACAACGCCTAAATTTATTCGAAATCGTATGTATTTTTATAACAAATAATAAGAAGTTTTAGGGCCCGTTTGTTTTAAGGATTTGGAATGGGTTTTATTTTGATGTGACACTAAGGGTGCGTTTGGTTCGCAAGTGGGATTGGAATTGGATTTGGATTTAGGAAATGTTTGAAAGATGTGAGAAAGATTTGAGAAAAAAGTAGGAGAGAGAAAATATATTATTATATGTAATTTGTGGTTGAAAAAATTATAAAATAAGAAAAAGAATAAATAATGTGTGGTTGAAAAAATTCTATCAAATAAAAAAAAAATTGATTGGATGGAATCAAGAAAACCCACCAAAATATGGTGGAATGAAATCTATCACATTTTTATTCCATCATTCCCAAATTGTGGGCCCTAGTTACAACCAAACAAAGGTTTCATTTTTTCTTTGGGTGATACCCACCTAAAAGCATGAACCAAACACACCCTTAGTTTTTTGGTTTGTGGTTTAGGTTTCAAAATAGTACGTAGTACTTGATATCCATAGGTGAAGGCATCAACCAATACTTAGGTAAATGTAGAGTTTGACAAAAAATTTATATAAATGGTGGGTCACATATCTCCTTCATCTTTTTATTTATTTTTTTATTATTTATTTTTATTTTTATTTTTTTTATCATTTTTATTTTGTTTCCTTCTTATAAATGTGAGACCCAACAATTTTTATTATCTTTAATTAATATCAAAATAATACTATATCTCAAATTTTTTTATGAATTACGGAGTACATATTATAAAACAAACAACAATATATACTATCATTTCTTTTCTCTCTTCTACTTTTCTTTCAAACCATTACCGAATCCAAATCCGATTCTAATCCCTTTTCATACCAAACGCACCCTTAGTTATAATAAGAAGTTTTATAATAAGAAGTTTTAGTTATAAATTATGTATGTATTTTTATAACAAATAACTAGTTATAATACCCGTGCACGCACGGGTTTTTCCAGAAAAATTTAATTATATAGTTTTATTGTTTAAAAACAGAAAATCTTATGTATATTTTAAAAAGTTAGAGAATCAACATGTGCGAAAGTAAGAAAAATAGTTAGCAGAAATTGTTAATATTACCGTGGCATCGACCTTGTATTGGATTCTTGAGCGTGCATTCTTATAATGTTATTGGGCCAAAGGTTCTTTGATCACATGAGTTTACACATAAATTAAATTTATTTTAAAATTTTTGTTTACTATATGGATATATAAGAATTTACCCGTGAAAATTATGATATAAGTACAACTAATAAGTATGCATGAGTTTTTCATTATGTATTAATATCAATTAATATTTTGTAAAATTTTTATTGGATGAAAGATGTAACTTTGTTTAGCTGACATAGATGTTAATCTTGAGGTTGATGTTGTTGTTTAACTTCAACTATTGATATCATGTTGTACAAAATGTGCGAGTTTAGTAGCACATAATGAGCGTTGATGAAGTTTTTTAAAAACGTTTTTCCGGATATCCGTATATAAACTTTAAATAATAATTACATGAGTCGTTATAAGTACAATCGCGTATATTTATTTTCATATCAAAGCAACTCGTACTTACCATTTGATATTTATATTACTGTTAATAATAATTTAACTGTTTTAATATTCAAACCCGTGTACGTATATATTAAACTTTTAAATAGGATAGCATGATTTCTTATTTATATTTAACTTACATAGTAAAAAGATATTTAATAGATGAGAGTTTGAAACTAATATTTATTTTAAAAGTATTTAACGTATATTAAAACTAATTCGTACATTTATAAATTTTGTAAGTTTAATTGATGAAAGTCTCAAACCAATACTAATACTCATGTAATTGTAAACAAAGTTCATACTATAAAGTGTAGGAGGTATAAAGTGTAAGGGGTTATTTCTTTATTATTTAAAGTTATAAAAAAATATGGAGATTTATAATTTTACACTTAACTCCATATAATATATTTAAAATTCAACCACTAATGTTTTATTAATTACCTGCTCATTTTTTAAGTTTTTATTTTTATAAATTTGACACTCATATTTTCATGTGTTTTTTTTCTCAATCAAAGTCTCCACCAAATTTATTAAAGTTTGACCAAAATCAATTCAATTTTGACTTTTTATTGTCCAATCATATTGCTCAATTTCGTCTATGTGTCAAAATCGAGCATTCCTATTGGTCCAATTTTTTTTCTACTAAGATTGTTTTGTCAAAAAAAACTCCAAAATGATGTAATTCTTTTATTATATAAAAGATATTTAACCCCAAATCCTAATCAAAATTCCACTCATAAAGTCATCTACAAACAAAATGGCCCTAAATTTATTCGAAATCGTGTCCGCGACATGACATATGGGACCCACACATCGGTTTAAACGGCCGAAACTTCGGGCAAAAACCATATTTAAAACATAAACCAAAGTACATCTCACAAAACACAACGTACAACAAAACAAACACCTTAAAACCCAACAAAAAACAAAATCATAGATTCATTCAAACAACAGCTCATAGTTCCCTGTCTCTATCTCAAACAACAACAACAACATTAACATTGTCATCAGATCCATGATCTATTCAACATTAACCTGCATTGCTTTGCTTTGATCTGATTAGTTGACCAATTTGAAGCTGTGACATTGTTTGGATCTGTTGATAATGTTTTTGATATAAACTTAGAATTGAATTTTGAAATATGACGTCATCGAATAATGGTGCTGTTAGTGAGGAGCTTGATGAGATTGATGGACAGATTGCTGATATTTTTCGAGCTCTTTCGTAAGCCTTTTTTGGTTCTTTTTGATGTGTAATGTAGATGCATTTGATTATTATTTATTTAAGTTAGGTTGTAGAAATAGGTCATAGGTTTAGTCTCAACTCCGGACTAAAGGTCGCTGGAACAGGTGCTCATTGCCTGGGGCTAGGTCCCTGAAAAAAGTTGTAGTGTAAAAATTTTAAAATGTCTAGCTATTTTTGTAATTTGCCCCCCCTAACGAACCGATATGTAGTGTAGTTTCTAAAAATTATCGAAGTTTGCCCCTTCGACCTTAACTTTCTGGCTCCACCCCTGGTCATGGGGTCAAGGTTTACCCGCCGATTTAAACCATTTAAGGAATTTAGGTTGTAGAGAACTTGATTCACAAAAACTTAATATTGTTATTTATATTAGATGATAATGTTAACTAGTATGTTTTTTAAAATTTATATATACGTTGAATAGAAACCTGAAAAGTTACGGTGTATGTAATGTTTGAGGTTGACAAAGAAGTAGTTTATTTGAATGGTGAGATTTGGTTTTTCTGACTGTAAGTTATTTAATGGGAATGTTGTGATTGGATAATTGGTGCAGAAATGGATTTCAAAAGTTTGAGAAGATCAAAGACGCAAATAGACAGAGTAGGCAGTTGGAAGAGCTTACTGGAAAGATGCGCGAATGTAAGAGGTACTGTGACATTTTAATTATACGATGTTTTTCAGCAAAAAATGAAGTGATCGTGTTTGGATCCTCAAGAATTCTTGAAACCTTCCACTTTGTGCTTGCTTTTTAAAATCTTTATCTCTGTGTAACCAATGATGATTTAACGATAAAAGCCTCCTCAATGTTCACAGAGCAATTGAATCACATTATTATGCTCCACTTAACCTTAAGTCCTTAACATTACTTGTGTAATTGCATCTGTACAAAATCAGCCATGCCATCAGATATCCGCCAATCTACTACAGCTGCATATGTCTAAATCAGGACTGGCATTTTCAAAGCCTTTGCATTTAGCTGTCTTGTTCAGTTTACTGGGTATATATGTGGCCCATTCTATTCAGCATGAACTTAGTTTTCGTATAGGACGTGGATTTTCAAATGCTTAGAATAAAAGTACATGTTCCATACATCATCAATGATACACGTAGCAATACATGTCATATGAACTTGAAAATTCCTTCTAGTCGTGAGTGTAAGTTTCAACATGTGATCTTCTACCCTGGTGGTTAATTCTGCTTCTTAGAATATCTTTATTCATATGGTACAGAACTCTATTAATTAAGCTGCAAAGATCGTATAGGATAATGATTTTGCTAAAGAAATAAATTTGCCAGTAGAATCGTATCCGTAGGTCACCTAATAAGTGTTCTGAAAGGTGGTATCTTTTGCATCTCTGTTGCTTATATTCGTTGATAATTTAATGTTATATACACTATTCTTATTGACAGGCTTATCAAAGAGTATGATAGAGAAGTCAAGGAATTAGAATATACAGTTGATGCAGGTACCGTCAAGACACTGAATGAGAAAAAGCAATCAATGGTACAGTCTCATATCAGTTTTTTGTTATTCTACTATATGCACAATTGCAATGTTTATAATCTGATGAACTTGTGCCACTTCTATCCAGGTCAAGGAGTTAAATTCTTACGTTGCACTGAAAAAGCAGTAAGTTCTATAATTCTTAACATGTGTTTGGCACTTAAAAAAAGCCCACAATTTTTTTATTTTATTTTATTTATTTATTTTATTTTATTTATTTATTATTATTATTATTATTGTGGAAAACTAGAAGGGGGGTTGAATAGTTTACCTCTTTTTATCGTTAATTATCTTATTAAAATCTTATTGAAACTTTCGTGTAAACAAGATTTAGATTTGACGTTATATCAAGACAATATGAATGTAAGTATG
>LBNU01032031.1:0-31850 GCA_014162995.1 Artemisia annua
TTCATGATTATCAAATTCTAACAAGACCGAGGCTGATATAATTTTCAAGTTTGCCAAGTCAAGGAATGCTATTTGATATACTTGTTCAAAAATCACACTTGTGCAAAAGATGTGTCACTAGAAGAAATAATACATATTTGACTTTAAAATCAGACACTTGTGGCTTTGATGTTGATGTTAGTTCATATGATTAGAACTTAAAAATTATATAAAAAATAATGAGTTCCAAACCCGATATAATGAAATTGTGCATTACGGAGTACATTACAAGAACATATATACATGGATATGATCTTAATGACACCAATTTGTGTGTCTTTTATGTTCCTTCTATGATTAGGTGTTAGTTAATTGTGTTTTGCTAAAGCTTTATCGTTTCTAAAGGACACTTGAACGGGTAGGTATTGTATAAGTATGTTTTAGAAATTAATTGGCTCTTTGTTTTTTTGTCAGCCTACATACTATTTGAAAGCATGTTGTTTCTCACATTTGGTTCGCCTTGGCTGCTAGATGATTACTTTTAGTAAATACTATTTTCCTAAAGAACTTATGGTGGCTTTTCATAGAATAGCAAGTTCCTTACAAATTACAAAAAGATACGTAAAAATAAACAAAGCAAGACAAGAATAAAAGAAAAAGTAAGTGGATTGTAAAGCGTGGTTTTGGGAAATTTGGTCCAGATTTGTGTTCTAGCTCATGTTTACTACGGTATAAGTTTGGTAACTTAAGTATGACTATGAATTGTTTAGAGTATATTTAGGGTCGTTAAGCCTGGATTTAATTTTTTCATCTATCAAAGATCTGACCCTCTTGTAGTTAGGGTCATTTAACGTAGCTAGTTTTTTTTGTTCCACTTTGAAACATACTATCAAACAAGAAAGATCTTCCTGTATGTGGATGTAGGTAGCATTATGCACTAAGAAAATGCAACCATGTTCTTAGAATGACATAAATAATGCGAGTTTAATTTGCAAATGCTTGTTATGAATATCTAAACACTTGTGGCGGCTTATATAACTTATATTTCTTTTTGTTTATGCAGAATGGGGTTCGGGGTCTAATGTTGGATATGTATGACTTCAATAACGACATATGGGTGTGTCATTCCTTTGGTGGCAGATGCTATAACATAACAGCATATGTAAGTATATTGTTGAAAACTCAACATTTCACTTTTACCATTTTTCCATTATAGATAGTATAGATAGGCGACACTCTTCCAATTCAAGATCAAAACCATGAATTGTCCATTGAAAAAGAACCTTTCCTTTTTAAGGGGAAGATTATTGAACTATAAATTCGGAGTGCACAAAAATGAGTAGAATTGGCCTTTTTCTATATCCGAACGCACATATGACGTCATACCTTGTATTATTTTTCCCATGAAATACATCAACAAAAGTCAAAGTAAACTAACATAACAAAAAGTCATTAAAATAACGTTCAAGATGTTGAAACCATATTTGAATACTACGGAGTAAATTCAAACTATATAATAACTGCCCCGCTTCTCTCTCTACGTCTATAATCAAAATTCTTGCCGAAGAACAAGCCTTCAAATGCCGCGATACGATCACAATTCAAATATCCTCGTCATCTATATTTTATTCCTAGCAATCCTATGTATATTCAATATCATCCTCTCTCAAGGTTTCTTAAATCCTATATTAACGATTCATTTTATTTTCCTTCTAGTTTCATGTTCTTATTCGTGCATGATTTGATTATAAGCAGATTGGAGAAACATGTTCTATGGGCGCCGACAAATGTGACGCGGGGTTGCGCTGTGAAACTTGTCCTGCGAGTGGCAATACACGCCCAAGATGCGTTCGAACTCAACCAATTAATCCAACTTCCAAGGTGTGAAGTTTTTTATATTTACGTTTAAACGATAAATACTCACATGCATGCACCTATTCCTAACCAGACTTGAACCCACGACATATGGAATGTGGGATGGGATCATAGGGTGCACCCCTTTGGTATCACTTGGTTGCAAGTTTTTGTCTAAGCGATTTGTGTGGATTTATGTTTTTGGAACAGGTTAACGGGCTTCCATTCAATAGGTACTCATGGTTGACGACACATAATTCATTTGCACTTTCCGGTTCAATATCATCTTCTGGTTCACCGGTCCTTGGTCCGGCCAACCAGGAAGATGATGTTGCCACTCAACTACGCGTAAGTAAGATTTAAACACTAAATTCCTTATACAGTTTACATGCACACACTTATGATTGTCCCTGTTCTTACAGATAACAGTAGTTTTCTATTTTTTTTTTTTATTTTTTTTTATTATTATTATTTTTATTTTTTTTTGGTGTGTTCATCTTAATCTATAGCGAGCAAGACCGTCGTCTACAAATAAATTAACTGTATCTACGCTTTGTGTTTTGTTTGAAATGCACTCTTGGTTTCTAGCCCCATGCTAAGACCGTGGTTCATAATAGACCGAGGCTGATATAATTTTCAACTTTGCAAAGTCAAGGAATGCAATATGATATACTTGTTCACAAATCACACTTGTGCAAAAGATGTGTCACTAGAAGGAAATAATACATATTTGACTTTAAAATTATATAAAAAATAATGAGTTCCAAACCCGATATAATGAAATTGTTCATTACGGAGTACATTACAAGAACATATATACATGGATATGATCTTAATGACACCAATTTGTGTGTCTTTTATGTTCCTTCTATGATTAGGTGTTAGTTAATTGTGTTTTGCTAAAGCTTTATCGTTTCTAAAGGACACTTGCTGTGGGAACGGGTAGGTATTGTATAAGTATGTTTTAGAAATTAATTGGCTCTTTGTTTTTTTGTCAGCCTACGTACTATTTGAAAGCATGTTGTTTCTCACATTTGGTTCGCCTGCTAGATGATTACTTTTAGTAAATACTATTTTCCTAAAGAACTTATGGTGGCTTTTCATAGAATAGCAAGTTCCTTCCAAATTACAAAAAGATACGTAAAAAACTAAAAATAAACAAAGCAAGACAAGAATAAAAGAAAAAGTAAGTGGATTGTAAAGCGTGGTTTTGGGAAATTTGGTCCAGATTTTGGGTTCTACCTCATGTTTACTACAGTATAAGTTTGGTAACTTAAGTATGACTATGAATTGTTTAGAGTATATTTAGGGTCGTTAAGCCTGGATTTAATTTTTTCATCTATCAAAGATATGACCCTCTTGTAGTTAGGGTCATTTAACGTAGCTAGTTTTTTTTGTTCCACTTTGAAACATACTATCAAACAAGAAAGATCTTCCTGTATGTGGATGTAGGTAGCATTATGCACTAAGAAAATGCAACCATGTTCTTAGAATGACATAAATAATGTGAGTTTAATTTTCAAATGCTTGTTATGAATATCTAAACACTTATGGCGGCTTATATAACTTATATTTCTTTTTGTTTATGCAGAATGGGGTTCGGGGTCTAATGTTGGATATGTATGACTTCAATAACGACATATGGGTATGTCATTCCTTTGGTGGCAGATGCTATAACATAACAGCATATGTAAGCATATTTGTTAGCTACATCCAATTAGCCTATAGGAGCCACGAATATGTAATTCATGTGACTAGTTTGTCTTTGTTCTTTTATGAATAGCAACCGGCCATCAATGTGCTAAGAGAGATTCAAAGGTTTTTATCAGCAAATCCAACTCAAATTGTCACCCTTTTCATTGAGGATTATGTGACATCACCAGCTGGTTTAAGTAAGGTTTTTACTGCATCGATGCTTCAGACACTCAGGTTTCCTGCGAGTCAGATGCCTAAAGATGGTGGTGATTGGCCAACAATCAATGAAATGCTAGCCAGAAATCACCGCCTCGTTGTCTTCACCTCTAAATCTATAAAAGAAGCCTATGAGGACATCCCTTATGAGTGGTCTTACGTAGTAGAAAACCAATGTAAGTTTTGGTCTTTCGTAACCAACTTTTTTTTTTATCTCTATTACAGGTATCACTACTTGTTTTCACCCATATAAAGGCTAAAACATTCATAAAACCCGATTCAGATAATTTGCCTATGTTTAACCGTGTTGATTTCTCTTTTTGACATGGGGCTCATGTGGTTCATAAAACCGATTAACTCACAAGATTACCTATAAGTGGAAACTTGATAATGTCTTGAGCCTTTTTTGTTAGAGCAAACAAAATGTGTTATCCAAAATAGAAATCAGACTTCTTACGCAATTTATCGTTTCAAAACTTGATTACTTTTCTTAAAGGTCATAGAAAAAAAACAGAATTGATTATTTTATCGTCACTGATCCAGATGGAAGTGAGGGCCAGATTGCTGGTTCATGTCCTAGGCGGTCTGAATCTCTGCCATTGAACACAACGTCCAGATCCCTCGTTCTACAAAACTACTTTTCCACTAATCCTAATGTCACGGGAGCTTGTATTGACAACTCTGCTTCATTGATAACAATGATGGGCACATGCCAACAAGCAGCAGGCGGGCGTTGGCCTAATTATATTGCAGTCGATTTCTATCAGGTATCAACTATTTCACATGCTCGATATAAAAACAATCATTTTTGGAGATAAAAATATCGTTATGTCCTTTGTTTGTTGGTTGCCACAGAGGAGTGATGGCGGAGGAGCAGCTGAAGCAGTCGATATAGCCAATGGTCATTTGGCATGTGGATGTCCCAACATTGCATATTGTAGGGTATGTTCATTATCAATGTTTTATTCAGTGTTCTTTGCAGTGCATTATAATCCTACACATATTGCATATATAGACATGTTCATTGAATATAAGTTTTGTCACAGGCGAATGCAACTTTTGGGACGTGTGATATTCCGGTTCTTTCACCTCCGCCACCTGCTCAACTACCAGGTGACGGATACTTAGGTTTTGGTGATGGTTTCTCAATTTATGCTGCTGGCCAAAGACGATGGCTTTATGTAGTCATTCTTACTACTTTGATGTTGATATTGTAATAGGTTTGTGTACAAACACTAGCTCACCGGATGTAGATACGTACATGTGTAGTGTATACTGTAAGCAAACTTAGTTAATTACTAGTAATAGATTTTATTAATGTAGCATTAACATTTAACACCATTCATTCATCAGTCACCTCTTATTTGAAAGGCCACAAAGAGCCTTAAAAAGTTGCTCATATTGCTAATTACATATTTCCAAATAGTTAAAAGTTTTTCAGATATGTTAACCTATCCAATATCATTAACCAATGGATGTAAGCTTTCCGTTAATTCATCATATCCTTAACGAAATACTATACGTTTTGTCAGTGGGAGTTAAAAGATGCATTAGCAAATTTTTGTCCTGAAACTAAAATGGGCCAATGGGGATCTTAAGGCCCAAGTTTGGATTTGTGTACGTAGTCCACTACTCCACTTATCACAACATAAATCAGGTGTTAATACGCGAAGGAATGGAAAATCGAAATCAAACCGAACCGTGATAAAGCCGAACCGAAGTTATAAATCGGTTTTTGAGTCATAACCAAACCGAATTATATTAAATATTCGGTTTTTGGTTTTACTGTTAGTCGTATATTACAAGTCATTGCTAAAGGATAAGCTTTATGAAAAGACACTTAGGTGTACATTAAAGATGATTAGCAATTTACCCTAAATAGATCATGAATAGTTATTATATATATCTTGTATATTCTGTACGTATGCATCACAAAATAATACAAAACATATTCTTATTCTCTCACTCTCACATGGTATCAAGAGCCTTTTTCAACCGATCATAACAAACCTAAACTCTTCCACCCCCGCCTACGGCCGCCGGCTACACACCGAAGGTTCGAATGGCTCCCTTTAAACCTTAACCTCTCTAAGTTCTATAATAAACCCCACCCATGTTTTGATGTTTATTTGTGAGGTGGATCTTTATGTTTTGTCCCGTTTATTTGAAAGGTTCTTTAGGGTTGAAGTTTTAGAATCAACTTTAGTTTTCTCATCTTTCTTTTGGTGTTACTGCATGAGTTTTAGTTGTAATTTCCTTTGTTTTAGTGTAGGGGATACTTTGGGTTATCCCGTTTGTTTTAGTTGTAGGGGATACTTTGGGTTATCCCGCTTGTTTTAGTTGTAGGGGATACTTTAGGTTATCCCGTTTGATCAGGATACTTTGGTTATCCTGTTTGGTAAGGGATACTTTGGTTTATCCCATTTGGTCAAGATACTTTGGTTTATCCTGTTTGGTATGGATACTTTTGTTTATCCAATTTGTTGCGTGTTTTCATCTTCTCTGTTTGAAGAATTTCGCTCCAGTCCAAGCATCCGATGTCCTCCCGCTTTGACTGCGGAGGAGTGTTAGCCGTATATTACAAGTCATTGCTAAAATATAAGCTTGATGATAAGGCACTTAGATATACATTAAAGATGATTAACAATTTACCCTAAATAGATCATGAATAATTATTATATATATCTTGTATATTCTGTACGTAGGCATCACAGAATAATGCAAAACATATTCCTATTCTCTCACTCTTACATTTACGTCAACCGATCCACAAAACAATTTATTTACATTTTTCCCATATGAAAACCAAACATTTAAAGTTGGTAATTTATGCTCATCTTTCAAGTTGTTTTAAAAATGTGTTTTTTGAGTTTTATTATTAAAAAAAAAAACTAAAACATTTTCTTTCCAAAAATAGTAGGAAACACTTTACTTTAAAAATCAACAAAATAACACTACTTTTCATTCTATTTCTTGTTCTTTTCCTCCTTAAGTACTACTCGATAACACATCTTTTGTTTTCTTTTCATTTTTTTGCTTAACTCTAACTCGATAACACAGCGTAAGACAAAGTAAAGAAATAAGATGTAAGCATTTAGTTTAATTTTAAGAGAAAACATTTTCTTTAAAATCAACTAAATCAATATTCTTTTTCAGATATTTTAATTTTTTTTTCTCTTTCTAATTGATACATGCTCACAACTTTTTATGTTTCACTTCATTTATTTATTTTTTTACTTTAAGTTATACTTAAGAACACAGTGTTTGGTTGTGTTTGTTTTTCCAAAAAAGCCTCGTAACAACATCTTAATCTGACTCATTCATACGCGGTCAGACATTTTGGTCATTAAAAGTATTTGTTTTTTTCATGTCATTCAAAGGGCGGTAAAAGGCAACCAGTGTTAAGAGCGTTTGTTTTTTTTTTTGGTCATTAAGAGGCAATAAAAGACATAAACCTCTTACTGAATAAAAGCGTTTGTCTTAACATCTTGTCTCTTTTTTTATTCTTATTATTATTTTTTTTATTATTATTTTGTTCTATTTTGGTACACTTTTTTTTCTTTGTTTATTTATTTTGTCTTGTTTCACTTTTTTCTTAAGGGCCATTTGTTTAAGCTTACATGTGAGCTTATTAGCTTACTTGATTTCGGCTTAAATTTCATAATCATCAATTTTTCTGCTTATTTCAAGGCTAACGGGTTTATACTAGTTTATCATATCAAAATAAACTTATATAAGCCAAGAAGTCTCAAAATAAGCCGGATAATTAAGATTGAAATATAAACCGAAAAACAAATAAGCGCATAAGCCACAATGTAAGCTTACACAAACACCCTCAAAAACTAATAAATATAATCATTGCATATGTTTTATCAGATAAATAATGTATGTGACAATTTATATTTTGTTCAAATTGAAAGGTTCGATTTTGCACTCATATATCTCAACTATAACACGACCCATTTAGTTAATCGTTTTAAAAAGCTCAAGCTAAACTCCAACACGTTTATTTTTGTCAAATAAATATTAGATGGCATGTTTTGTTTAAAATACTTTAAATTGACATGTAATAAATTTTGTTTTTTTTACATTTAATAAAGTTTTTTTGTGCGAATGTCTTTTATATTTAAATTGTAAAAAAATGATTGTTTAAGACATCTAGATATTCTTAAAAACAAAAATGATAGATGGACCTAATAAATAGACATAACCGTGGACCTACCGCATTAATAACTTGTACATTAATGAATGTACAAGTTATTAATGCGGTAGGTCCACGGTTAGGCCTATTTATTAGGTCCATGTATTACATCTCTTTAAAAAAAATAACCGTTTTTTGTAAAAACTGATTGTTTTTATTAGCCTCTGAATAAACCGAATACCCAAAAGAAACTAGGGTTTTTGGCTCACTCATTTTGGCGCCAAAACAATTATTCCCGCTCTAATTTTCACTTTCCATTTCCCCCCTTTTCATATTTTCTGGCAGAAAAAAAAAACACACTCAAATCCTCACTCAGATCTACACAAACACACACCAAAATCAATCAATCAAATTCAACAAAATGGAAGAAGAACAATCCGATCACCAACAGCTAAACCTAAACCAAAGACAAAAGCGAAAAACCCGGGGCTCCGCCTCCGAAAAACGCTCCGAAGCCTTACAAAAACTCAAAACCCTAAGATCCGGCACCACACCCGCCTCCGACCGCTACTCAATCAAGCTCGACGCTCCCATTTACGACACCGTCGACGAAGACGAGTACGAAACCCTAGTCGCCAAGCGCCACCACGACTACAACTCCTTTATAGTCGACGACGACGGTCTCGGTTACGCCGACCAGGGCGAGGAGGTGGACTGGACTCAATCAGGCGATGTACCGTCTTCTGAAGAAGAAGGAGACGGTCAATTGGATAGGAAGAGAGTTAAGAAGGCGAAAAGCGAGAAAAAGGAGAAGAAGGAGGTGCGGAAAGCCTCTTTCGAAGCTGCGGCTGCGTTGATGGGGAAGCAAAGGATATCGAATTTGTTTAGTAGTGGTGTGTTTGGGAATGGTAGTAAGAGTAAGGTTTGTAATGATAGTGTTATTGATGATGTGCTTGCTGAGTTTACGCCTGATGAGAATGATAAGGAGAAGCGTAGGCGTGGGAGGAACGTAGGCGTTGTTAAGAATGAGACGGTTTTTGTGCCGGTTAATGTGGAGAGGGTAGTGAGTTTGGTTAGAAATGATGTGGTTGAAAAAGAGGAGGTTTTTGATAACGGGAATGATGTGGAGGAGAAAACGGAGGTGGCGGTGGTTGAGAGTGAAGCTGAGGTGGTTAAGGAGGAGTGTGAAGTGAAAGACGAGGTGGCTGTGGTTAAGGAGGGTGGTGTTTGGAGTTTGAATGCGAAAGTTAAGGAGGATAAGGATCCTACGTTTAGTGCGACTGCTGGATTGCAGACGGTTGTGAGTGTGAGTGCTGATTTGGATGGTGACGGTGACCGTGGTTTGAGCTCTGATGGGAAGTATCCGTTTGTTGTGGATTCGGATGGGTCGTTGCCGTTTTATGTGCTTGATGCTTATGAGGAGTATTTTAGTTCTAATGCCGGGAATATTTATCTGTTTGGGAAGGTATTTTGCTGTTTAAGTACATGTTATTTGATATACAGTAGTTGATTTGTTCATTATAATGCGTAAGTTATCTGATATAGGTATATATTGTCTGCTATTAATTGTATTATGCATTGGCATTGTATTATCAACTGGCCTGATTACATGTATATTCGACATAAAACACTTAGGTTCTTAATAATGTACTAGGAACTAGGAACGACGGCAGATGTGTATTGGAACCATTTCATGTTTTATAGCACTTATTTTGTTATTATATGCTCATTAATTGAACACTCAGAATAAGGTGCCCATCCCACTGCATCCACTATAGTTTGAATAGCTTTCAATAAATATGTGTGTGTATGCTTAGACTTGATGTATGGATTCGCTAACAAAGTAGGATGGCAGCTAGATTGTTAGGTCCTGGTTGTATTATAGCGTTGCTGTCAAGGCTTCATATAAGGCTAAAAGAGGCTCTAGTTAGACAATAATAGTAGTAGAAGCTTGTATATACTTTCAGATGTAGGTATTTTAGTCATGTTGCAAATGTGACTCTCTTCCCCTCTCCCTTTTTTTNTTTTTTTTTTTTATTATTATAATAGTCTACCAGTTAACTAAATTGAGCATTTGACATTAGAGGAATATATCATGTTGTTAGTATACGTCGTTAATAATTAGACATGAAGGAAAATAGGCACCAACCATAAAAACGGAGACCACGGCAAAGCAATTATCTTTTTGCTGCTGAATTTTCACATAGTTTGAGTACTGTGGTTATGTGGATTATCAACTCCAACTTGTCCTTGTGCCTTGGTTAGATTCAAATTAGCTCTTTTTTAGCACTGTTTTGTCTAAAGCAATATGAGTTATGTTTTAGTATACTAAAATACAAGATGATCAATGGAAGTCATTTGGTTAGGATTCAATGTAGGACTCCCATTCATAAACTTGAAACACTGATTTTGTCAGATCAATTGTTAAGTAAAATGATGAAATTAGTTCTGTTTATTACCATCAGCTGCTTATAGTATATCTTTATCTTTGCTTGCTTCAATACATTGTATAGTAATTTAAACGTGATTGTCATGATGCAATGTGACTCCTACTGTTTAACTTAAACCTAAATATACCTCGGAATATATGTTTAAACTTCCATTCATTGTCGTGTAAATCCCTTGCGATTAATTCTTGAGCAGGAGGTTGCTGCGAGAAATCCTGAAAATAGAAAAAAAATACATAAATAAATAAGAATAACATTAGCAAAGATTTAAGCTTAATAAAAACACATCAAACTGGACGGGCTTTGGGTTACCAATGGGGGAAACACTTTCTCAGCTGCACGACGAGGAACTGAAAATCCACCGTGAGTGCCAGTGTCACTTGCTGTCAACGTTTTACAGAAGTAGTTTGTGGGTTGTTTGCTCCCGGCACCCAAATCTGCCGGAAGAAATGCCTCCTTTTGCTCTTCCTGTTTCAGTTACAAACAAAAAAATTGAAGGATAAAACATGTGGAATTTTTTCAAAAATATAATATTACGTATTCGCTAGAGGGGAAGAACATAAAGAGTTCAGTGGTTGTAATGTCATCTGAGCATAAACCTCATCGGTCTCCACATCTGCCTGATGAAAATTTTTGAGTCATGGGATGAAGATACAAAAAGGAAATAACCAAGAAATGGGAATTAAAATGTTAAATTAATATAGAAGTTTGTTAAGCGTGCTTACATGCATTGTGACATTGTGAAGTTGACAAATGAGTTGTGGAGGTAAGCTCGGGTAATTTGGGGTATGAGCATCCACTTCTTTATTTGTTGATGCAGCAACCTACATATAATACAATTTTAACCAAATCAGTTAAAATAAACAGGTTGAACGTGTTAAATGAGTAAAAAGTTACCAGAGGTGTATTCATAGTGTGTGTGGGTTAACCAACCCTGACAGATTGACTAGACAAAATACGTGTTGAATGCCCATATTGCCACATTTACAAACAGATTACAAAAAGTTCATGTGAACTAACCTGCTCGCCGTGACCCTGGGGGAAGTATACAACACGACTTCCAACAGTGGGAAGGGAAACAAGGGGACCGGCACAAGCATGCCAAAGTTCAGAATTCAAACATCTTTTCTCCCCTGAAAAAAAACCGAAAACCAATAATTAGCCTTTAACGCTTCTCGTTTAACATATCTCAAATACAAAAACTTCATTCATAGAAATGACGTTTAACATTTGATCTGGTGACGCTCTAAGTCCAAAGTATGAAATTGGTCCAGTAAATCCAAATCAGATCAAGGACTATAGTGGATATTTTCACTCATATGATACTTCTAATGCTAATTCTAATTAGTACCAATAGTTAATAGCAAAAACCCAAAGCACGAAGAACAAAGATAAAATAAATCTTACTGCACTAGATTAAGCATATAATTACAAACCAACTATACAATCTCAGGAACAAACACTAACGGGGTGTTTGGGAATCGGGATTACGTTCTAATACCAATTATACACGTTTTTGGAATGATCATCTAATCAGCAAGATCAATAGACACAATTTAAGCTGTTCTCGTGCCTTGTTGATATATGACATGAATAATTTTTGCTACCAAATTACTGTGATGTTCAATGCTTGATGGTTTATGCTCCAATATATCTTGCACTCATGCACCGAATTAAATGCGTAACTGCTGCAGCATGGTTTTAGTTTACCAAGACCAAGAATGATACTGATAATAAATTTTTTTACATTTGAATGAAAGGTCAAAGCAGGAAGTACATATCACAGCTGCTGTGTCATCGTGAAGAATATGCAGAGATGCATATATGCTATTCCCAGTGATTCCATATTCGAAGACCCAGTCATTGCAAAACTAGAGCAAGATGTTAAAGACTCTAAGATGTTACCTACAGCTTTTCACACCAAGCTTCATGTAATAGACCTTTTGCCTTGTTCCTATCTTCCTCTTTCAGCTTACATTATAATATTACTTGTAATATTAGTTGATATCAAATTATAACTAATGGTTCTGCTGGCTTTCTTACTGTTGCTTACATACATATGTTATTTTTATCAGGAAATGGCATCGGGATTGAAGACCAATGTAACAAAACTTTTGCTTGACCGAAATGTCTCAAACTTTAGCATGAAACCAGTCAAGGTCAGTTGCTTAGTCAAATTATGTTCATGATCAAATAGTTTTTGCTAGCTCTGTTAATCAAATGCTTCTGGATGATGAATATTTTTGATTCTTTATATATTTTCAGAGGAATTATGCTTTTGAGAGATCTGACATAGAGCGCAAAGAGCATTATGTACTAAAAATCAGTTATCCATTCAAGGTATTTTGCACATTTTGTAAAGAAGATTAACAAGGCTACCTTATTTTTTCGTCTCTTTTCTTATACATTTTAAATGTTGAAATTGCAGGACCCACCACTTTCTGCAGATCTTAAGGGAGAAACCTTCTGTGCTCTGCTTGGAACACATAGCAGGTATACTAAGTTGTAATGTTTAAAAAGATACTACACTTGAACTTGTTGCAGTATTTTCTTGCACACATATGATGTATCATGTTAGAGAATCTTATGTACACTTGAACTGGATGTGATGCATACAGTGCTTTGGAGCTTTTTCTTATTAAAAGGAAGATAAAGGGACCCTCATGGCTATCAATTTCAAAGTTTACTAACTGTTCCACTGCTCAGCGTGTGAGTCCTCTAAATTTGCATTGTGTTGAGTTCTTCGTAACATGCTTAAATTAGTATTTTGACCACAATGATTGATTACACCGTGAACAGGTAAGCTGGTGCAAGTTTGAGGTTACTGTTGATTGCTCAAAGGACATTAAAGTTGCAACTAACCCAGAAAATACCAGAGAGATTCCTCCCGTGATTGTTACTGCAATCAATCTAAAAACCGTAATAAACCAAAAACAAAATACGAATGAAATTGCCTCTGCATCAGTAGTTTGCTGTCATAAAGCCAAGGTACTTGCATTAAGTTTAGATACTTCACTTGCTTAAGTCATTGTTTTTATGCTTTACATATATATTCTACTACTTAGTTTAAACATAAGATGATTATGTTAAACTAATGTATATCACGTCCTCTTTACTGATGCACCTTTCAGATTGATACCCCTATGTTAGCGTCAGAATGGACAAGATCCGGAATGCTAAGCCATTTTACTGTTGTGCGTAAGCTTGAAGATGGTTTGTTTCCAATGGGATTTAGCAAAGAGGCAGCAGATAAAAATTCAAAGGCTGGGTCAAACATCATCAGCACTGAGAGCAGGTAAGTTTTGGTATCACTTTGTTCTTAGTCTTAAAATGAGAATGATTTATTTCCAGTTGCTCACATTCTGTATGTAACTCATCTTTGCAGTGAAAGAGCTTTATTAAACCGGTTAATGATTGAGTTGCACAAATTAGATAGTGATATACTTGTTGGCCACAACATATCTGGATTTGACTTGGATGTTCTTCTCAACAGAGTCAAGGTAGAGATTTTATTAACATAAAGCTACTTTATGTTTGTTCAATGTGTTCTGCTGTATGCTTGATTTACTGAATACCTGGAAAAACTTATAGTTATGATTTTGTAATATGAAAACTTTTTTCTAACTAATCCACTGATAACTTGCAATTGCAGGCTTGCAAAGTTCCTAGCAGCATGTGGTCCAAAATAGGACGACTCAAACGATCTGAGATGCCTAGACTAAATAAAGGAAACACAGTGTTTGGCTCTGGAGCAAGTCCAGGAATTATGTCTTGCATTGCAGGCCGGCTTTTATGTGATACCTTTTTGTGTTCTCGTGACCTATTAAAGGAGGTGTGAAAACTTGGTTGAATAATTAAATCTTACTGATTTATTTTGATATTGATTCTGAAAAAACGGAACATTTTTTTCAGGTTAGTTATTCGTTAACAGAACTTGCAAAGACTCAGTTAAATAAGAACCGGAAGGAAATTGCTCCACATGATATTCCTCGGATGTTCCAAAGCTCTCAAACTCTAATGGAACTTGTAAGTTTTGCTGCCCTACTTGGTCAAAATAATTTTCTTAATAAGTGTTTTCAAAATATAGTACGATTGCATTATGGATGTCATATGTTTCGTGGAATTACAGATTGAAACTGGGGAGACAGATGCATGGTTGTCAATGGAACTAATGTTTCATTTATGTGTTCTTCCTCTGACACGTCAACTTACAAATATCAGTGGTAATCTCTGGGGAAAAACTCTACAGGTAAAAATAGTTAAAAGCACGAACTAATGTATACTTTCAAATCTTTTTGGTGGAGATAAATAACTGTAGCATGATATATATCTAAATGATTTCAGGGTGCTAGAGCTCAAAGAGTTGAATATCTCCTGTTGCACGCATTCCATGCTAAGAAATTTATGGTACCAGACAAGTTTTATTCACCAAAGGAAAGCAAAACAGCAAAACGTAAACCGGATGGATCTGAGGACAAAGTAACAAATGATTTGGGTGTGAATGACGAGATAGAAAATGAGCCTGTAAAATCCAAAAAATCAGCCTCCTATGCAGGTGGATTGGTGTTGGAACCGAAAAAAGGTTTATATGATAAATATATATTACTTCTGGATTTCAACAGTCTCTACCCTTCTATCATTCAGGTTAGTCATGTCTCCACCAAACTAATCTCTTAGCTTTACAAATGTCTGCTGAGTAAACCTTATATGCTTTTTGTTTAACAAAACAGGAGTATAATATCTGCTTTACAACAGTAGAGAGATCTGATGATAGTTTAGTTTCCCGCTTACCATCTTCAAAAGCAACGGGAGTTCTACCTGAGGTAAGGAACCATAGCTCATCTAAAAGCATCTGTCACAAAAAAAAAAAAAAATAATAATAAAAAAAAAAAAAAAAAAAAATGAATAATAAGTATTTTTATATGCTTTTACTTTCTGTAGCTGTTAAAAAATCTGGTTGAGAGAAGGAAAAGTGTAAAAAGATCAATGAAGAGTGCAACGGGTCTTAAACACCAACAGTTTGATATTCAACAGCAAGCACTGAAACTCACGGCTAACAGGTTTGTGTTCTCGCTAAAACAATTTACCTATTTTGTTGAATCCTTGTTTTTTTGTTTTACTAGTTTCTTTTTTTCTTTTTGTCTTGTCTGCAGTATGTATGGATGCTTGGGTTTTTCTAATTCTAGATTCTATGCCAAGCCACTTGCTGAACTTATCACACTACAAGTACGAATGCTGCGAGTTTTTTCTTATAATATGGAATATTCATGATAGCACATATGGAAGTAGCTCATGATATTTTTTTACAGGGGAGAGAGATTTTACAACAAACTGTTGATCTCGTCCAGAATAATTTAAACTTTGAGGTGATTTTCTAATACAAAACTATAGCTTTTATCGTTTTCTTAATTACCTTTTTTGTAAGCATGTTTATTTTGTGTCCAGGTGATTTATGGTGACACTGATTCAATTATGATCTATACTGGACTTGACGATATTAACAAAGCCAAATCTATTGCTGGTAATGTCATCAGGGAGGTATGGTTTTTAACTGTAATACCAGCATTAGATGGCTATAACTTGGCATACCATATTTATGTTAACTGGCTCGGTATTCTATTACGTACTAGGTCAACAAGAAATACAAGTGCTTAGAAATTGATCTCGATGGTCTTTACAAGAGAATGCTGCTGCTAAAAAAGAAGAAATATGCAGCTGTGAAAGAACAAACAAAAGATGGGAAAATCTACAAGGTACTTGATTATATGCACTTCTTTCTATTTATTCTTTGAACACTTGTATATTTTCAAGCAGTAGTTGCTAAATGCTGCCAAATCTTAAGGTTATTGAGCGTAAGGGTCTTGATATGGTTCGGCGTGACTGGAGTTTGCTATCAAAAGAGACTGGAGATTTCTGCTTGGAACAAATATTATCTGAGCTGTATGTGTATTTGCTTGTATTTTTCACAACCATTAGCATCCTCATCTTATAATACTTACCATCCTTGAACTCTTATGCTGACAGATCATGTGAGGAAGTTGTTGAATCCATACACGATAAACTCAGAAAGGTATATTCATAAACTTATCTAATTATATGATCCATACACAATATTTCTATACAACTGTAGCTGATAGTCTAGTAGGATTTACTCATAACTTTCAAAATGATCTAATGAATCCATATAAGCAGGTGCAAGAGGATATGAGGAATGGACAAATTGCTTTGGAGAAATATATCATTACAAAATCGTTAACCAAACCACCTGAAGCCTACCCAGATGCTAGAAGTCAACCTCATGTTGAAGTAAGTAATATCACAGAATCTTTTGTCATGTCCACCTCATCTTAGTTATCAATTATCTGACTTATTTATTTAAAAATATTAATCAACTTGTCATATTCTTATACAGGTAGCACTCAGGCTCCGGAAACTAGGATATACTAGTGGTTGTTCTGCTGGTGATACAGTTCCTTATATAATTTGCTGTGAGCAGGTTCGTGATGAAGGGTTTACTCACTTAATGTTTACTTATTCAGTATTCTTACTGTCGTTTCTAATAAAATAAATTGACAGGGGAAAGGTTCAAGTACATCAGCAGGGATTGCTCAACGTGCAAGACATCCTGATGAACTGAAAAAAGATAATGAGAACTTGATGATTGACATTGACTATTATCTGGCACAGCAGGTAACATTTGCATATTGTAATAGTTTCTATATGCAGTTTTTGTTTTATTACCGCTTCTGAAATCTTTATCTTCTGCCCATTCAGATTCACCCAGTAGTGTCACGTCTATGTGCATCTATTGAGGGTACAAGTCCATCCATGCTCGCTGATTGTTTAGGGCTTGATCCTTCCAAGGTATAGAGTTGTTCTCTTTAAGCATTTAATAGACATTAACAGTTCATTTATCATTTCAACATTGGACCACTATATGATAAAATTGGATCTTTTGTTTATAATATAATTATAGTTCCAAAGCAAATCAAGTGAAGTCGCAAACAATGATCATTCTGGCTCTGTTCTCGGTGTGGCAGATGATGAAGAAAGGTAGGCACCATTTAATTTGTGTTTTTAGTTTGTTTCTATTAATTCAATTTCACATCCCTTAGAAGTTTTCTTGAACAACTGTATAAAAGTTTTTGAACCCTACACAGATGCATAACTATTGTAATGTGGATTGCAGATACAGGGGTTGTGAACCGTTAACTTTGTCATGTCCTGGCTGCTCTGGTACTTTTGACTGTCCATCTATTATTAGTTACATACGTACATTAGCCGTTGAAAAGTCAACAGACGTGCAAGATCAATCACCCAACACCAGTTTCTGGAACAAATTATGTTGCCCTAAATGTCAAGTAGAAGTCCCTTCAGTTTCAGTAGCCAACCAGGTAATACTTTGAATGAAGTAAACTTGACAACTTGATCACATCTTATCAGTTCACATGTTTTTGAGTTTTAAGCATATACAATGTGAATAAACAAGGGGTGAGAATAAGTTTTTAAATTGTCGCTCAGGTAAAAAAACGAGCTGAATTGTTCATATCAACATACTACAAGGGATTAATGATGGTATGGAAGCATATCTCTTTTCTTTATATTGCTATGATTATTATATGAAAATACAGTTAATTAATTGACCTGTGATGTAAAACTCTCAGTGTGATGATGAAACTTGCGACTATACTACACGAAGTTTGAACTTGCGAGTCGTTGGGGACTCTGAGAGAGGAACTGTATGTCCAAATTATCCTCGCTGTAATGGTCGTCTTGTGAGACAGGTTTAATCTCTCTTCGATTCTAAAGAAACCTTTAATTTTGCCAATACTTTTCAACATTGTACTGAAGTTTGAAAGTTTATTTTGACTAGTATTCCGAGGCGAATGTGTACAAGCAGCTTTCTTATTTCTGCTATCTCTTGGATGCTAATAGGTGCATTGACAAGGTAATTAATGGCTGAAATTTAGTTCAACACCCTAACTTTTACCCTTTAAGATTGATTATACCCATATGAGATATTAATCTTTATAATGAACAGTCAAGCAGTACAACCAAAGTGCTATTGTCTGATTGTCTCATACATATCAGAAATTAAATTTAAAATTGAAAAATTTAGCTGTTTTTGTATGATNACCATATAAGATATTAATCTTTATAATGAACAATCAAGCAGTACACCCAAAGAGCTATTGTCTGATTGTCTCATACATATCAGAAATTAAATTTAAAATTGAAAAATTTAGCTGTTTTTGTATGATTGAGCATGATGAACAGTCAAACAGTGCAGCCATACAACTAGTGTCTCATATTTATCAAAACTTATTTTTGAAATTGAAAAATTCAGCTGCTTTTGTATGATTGCGATTATCTACCCATTAATATAAAGATAATTCTGAAAATTATGCTGATTATGTGTTTCAGGTTGAAGCTAAGTTCAAAAATTCAGTTGAGAAAGAGGTTGCTAGGATAACACCTTTGGTTGAACTAGCCTCATTGACAGTTCAGAAGGTCAGGGACCGGTGCGGATATGGTTGGGTGAAACTCGGTGACTTATTTTCTACAAGCTAATTGCTGTGAAAACTAAGAATCGGATATAGTTAAGTTGCGTTAAAAGAAATACCAATTGGCTTGCAAATCATGGTCAAGAATTCAAGAAAAGTTGTGTGCATCTGTGATCAAAGGATGTTGCTGTGGCATGGATGATGACCTCAACTTGTATATAACATGTTTTTTACCGAGTTCATTTTTGTAAGATGTGATTCAGAATGGACAAATTTCATTTGTATTTATTAGTGTACTCTGTTTCCTCTAGTATTGTCAAACATGAACAAACAAGGTAAAATTGTGTTTCATGACTTCAACAGAAACCCTTTATTAATGTATGATACAAGCAAAATGAAACATGAACAAGGTGAAAGTGAAATTGTGTATCATGACTTCATCAACTGAAACCCTCTATTGATGTATGATATAAGCAAATTGAAACATGAACAAACAAGGTGAAATTGTGTTTCAATAACTTAAACTCTTGCACGATAGAAGCAAAAAATGAAACATGAACAAACAAGGTAAAATTAAATTTCATCAACTGAAAACCCTTTATTAATGTGTATATAAGCAAAATTGAAACATAACATACACAAATATTGAAACATGAACAAACAAGGTAAAACTGGATTTCATCAACTGAAAACCATTTATTAATGTATATGATATAAGCAAATTGAAACATAACATACCGAAAAAACCTTTAGACAAAAAAGCAAAATAACTATGTTCAAGAAAAGATTTCATGAATGGCTGTATGATGTTGTTTTCTTTTTTTGAATGTTTAAATAACATGTCAATCCTTACTGCAACTCCCCGACCGGTGCTTCATTGAGCCATAGAAAATGAATGAACTCATACAACTTTGTGCTTACACTAACCTGCATAACCAAAATAATTACATCATAAGTCATACTTTAGTTGTTAAGATATTCTTCTATTTCTATTCAAGCATTATAAATAGTCTACCTTGTAAGGGGTCGGATTCAATCGTCTCATGTGATCAGTCCTCATTTGTTCCAGTTGCTTCATACAATGTCCTCTAATCTGCTCAAGTGTTGGCAATTCTTCTCTTGCTTTGTCTTCCAAGTATACATATTAATCATAAAATTAATTATTGAATGTAAAGTGATTACGTTTTTCATTTGGAACTTGTAGGTTGACAAAAGTTTTAACACATTATAAACAAAAAAATCTCGAGTCTCACCTGCACTTCCAGGCCAATAACACTTCATAAGCTCCTCAACACGTTGTGGCACCACATAAGCTCTCTTTGATTCATTAAATGGGTGTCGGCATAAAATCCTTTGGCCTGCCTGTACTTGACAAATGAGTGCAAAACATTAATCTCTTCCACTATAACGATTCACAACAAACATATTAATCAAATATACAAAAAGAACTATACCTTTGGAGGTGGTTCATTTTCCCCTGACATTATATCTACAAGGGCATAACCTTCCTTGCCATACAATCGAAAAGACCGCTTTTTACATGGGATGGAAACCTAAAACCATACTATTCATTAGTTATAATATATTCATAATACTTAAAAAAGGAAAATTAGTGATTCAAACCTTTGAGACATCTTCAGACAGCTTTATACGCGGTTGGTTATTTATCTCCACAAGCTTAAACACACAACCTAGAGCAGGTTGAGCAAAGCATGTAACCAAATTGGTACCAATACCAAAAGAGTCAACCTCATGGCCCTGATCAAAACAAGTAACCAAAATTAACATAGAATCTTCTTAACATGTTTGAAGAATGTTAACATAGATGGAATCATGATAATAAACCTGTTTGTTTAAAGCATCCAGTGTTTCCTCATTAAGGTCATTACTAGCAGTAATATTCGTTTTTCCAAAACCAGGAACCTTGAATTCCTTTTCAACGGTGTGAAAGAAGTTCCTTGTCTCGCATGATAGATAAGCAAGGTCCCCAGAGTCTAATCTAATGCCTTTTGCTTTGTAACTGCACAAAAAAATAAAAAGAATAAATAAAAGCACTTGCATAAAAGATGGAAATTATGCATGGTTGACATTTAAAAAACATACCCCAGATCATTTAGTGCCAGAGCAACAGCACAAAAATTAGGAACCCCGCTCCTCATCACCTGATCATACAGAAAACAAACATATCAGGTAACTAATCAGTGAAATAAATAATTTTATCATAAGTATCAGTGCGCTATAAAATAATAAACAAATACTTATGGAAATTTTGTGACTTACATCATACGTATCCACAAGAGCCAGAAAGTTGTTCGGAAATGCCAAGGCATATGAAACAAAAGCCGCTAACTCACTTTGATTAGTTTCACCAAAAACACCCTCTGATGAACTTAACCGCTGAAACACACATTTCATAACACATTAATTACTATGTTGATATACTGTGAATTGTTAACATATTTAACTCTTGATCCACATGTACATTATGCAATTCATTTGGTGAAAAGGAAACTGAAAGTGNAAAATTAGTGATTCAAACCTTTGAGACATCTTCAGACAGCTTTATACGCGGTTGGTTATTTATCTCCACAAGCTTAAACACACAACCTAGAGCAGGTTGAGCAAAGCATGTAACCAAATTGGTACCAATACCAAAAGAGTCAACCTCATGGCCCTGATCAAAACAAGTAACCAAAATTAACATAGAATCTTCTTAACATGTTTGAAGAATGTTAACATAGATGGAATCATGATAATAAACCTGTTTGTTTAAAGCATCCAGTGTTTCCTCATTAAGGTCATTACTAGCAGTAATATTCGTTTTTCCAAAACCAGGAACCTTGAATTCCTTTTCAACGGTGTGAAAGAAGTTCCTTGTCTCGCATGATAGATAAGCAAGGTCCCCAGAGTCTAATCTAATGCCTTTTGCTTTGTAACTGCACAAAAAAATAAAAAGAATAAATAAAAGCACTTGCATAAAAGATGGAAATTATGCATGGTTGACATTTAAAAAACATACCCCAGATCATTTAGTGCCAGAGCAACAGCACAAAAATTAGGAACCCCGCTCCTCATCACCTGATCATACAGAAAACAAACATATCAGGTAACTAATCAGTGAAATAAATAATTTTATCATAAGTATCAGTGCGCTATAAAATAATAAACAAATACTTATGGAAATTTTGTGACTTACATCATACGTATCCACAAGAGCCAGAAAGTTGTTCGGAAATGCCAAGGCATATGAAACAAAAGCCGCTAACTCACTTTGATTAGTTTCACCAAAAACACCCTCTGATGAACTTAACCGCTGAAACACACATTTCATAACACATTAATTACTATGTTGATATACTGTGAATTGTTAACATATTTAACTCTTGATCCACATGTACATTATGCAATTCATTTGGTGAAAAGGAAACTGAAAGTGTTATCGATTTTCGAAGCATGTAAGGCCAAATATTTAACTCTTTTAGGAGATTAATTTTCTGCATTAATAATTTAACCACTTTTGAAACCATAACAGAAACAAACACTAAATTGCTATATCTGTGAAACTACAACTACACCTTGAGTTTGCCCAACCACGTCTGTGTGAGACTAACAAAATCCTTGCATTCTCTTGAGCCGTCATGACTTTTTAGAGACTTTTCTGTAATCTCATCAGGTCCCTAAATATATACAATTTGACTAACATAAGATAAAAATACTAGTACGAAGTACGAACATATAAAGATACTGATTAGACCACGCAGAACTTTTACTGAGCAGATAAAAAGGTTACCAACCGTGAACGAGCTGACAAAAGCATGAGAATGGGTTCCACGAAGTGGAATTCCAAATAATTTTCCAGCTGCACAATTGCTATCGACACAGAACAAGAATAAAAGTGAGCCACGTGATTAAAGAACATTCTGATTCAAAGTTCATCAGAATACTTACCTTGTTGCATCAAAGCCTCCCATATAGCAATATCTTGATGCTCCTACACCACCATCTGGGCCCTACATATGAAACAAACAAAAGATTCTCAACTTTAGAACGCATAAAATCAGTAAATGATACTCCGTATGAGAATATTTAGATAAAGTTCAAAACCTGTGCCCGCCGTAGCCCAAACTCAAGAAGAAGTTTGGATTTGCCAGCAACAAAACGGTGCCTAGCAGCATTTGTAGTGACTAAAGAAGCAAAATTTATAAGATTTACAAATGGCGTCTCTAATAGTTGAACCACCTGGAAGAAAAATATATTGCGTTAGGAGTCTGGATGCTATTAAAAATACATCGCTAAACAAACAAAAACTAGTTAATAGGACTCACAGCCACAGGGCCTTCAATCCTCATCAAGGGTACTTTTGGAAAAACAACAGATCCCTCAGCAATAGCATACACCTCAACATCAGAACAATCTATTCCTCCTAGATAATCAAAGAATCCATCCTATGCTCAATAATGAAAAATTGTTAGTAAATGACCCTTCAAACTTTAGAAACTTAATGATATACCAAACCTGCCAGTAAACTTTAATTCTACTTAGTTGATGCTTACCTCACATGTGGGAGACAAACACTCTCTAACAAAAGCAATCTCGTCCTTTGATAATCTAAAATTAGCAATAAACCTTATGCACTCTTCTAGACCTGCAAAAACCGTATATTCCCCGCCAAATGGGTTCCTTCGGAAATATAAGTCAAACCTGTAACAATCCCATGATTTTTGATAATCCAATTAGATTATACATAAGATTCAGCTTAAAGTATCGCTATAATAAGTGCAACATCAAAGAGGTAATCCATAATAATTTCTTCAAAATTTCATCCATTAAATGAAGAGTAACGACCATATAGAAAGGAAGGCTTAAATCACCAGATCATATAACATTACACTGACTTTATGACACAGAAAGATTAAAGGATTTTGAATCTTATTCCGTCAAGACAAAGCTCGGTTGCCGTAGGTTCATAAATCAATAAGCATGCCTCTTTACTTCCATTTATTATAATTTTCATTAGCTTAATTAATACTAAGATTCCCATTGTATATCCCCCAAGATAAATATCCATGTGACTTAAATTTATTGTTAACACTGATAGAAGGCCGACTAAGAGATACGACATGAATGCAACTATGATTCTCTTTCCTTATTATCGAGCGAGTGGTTAGTGTCGCCTCAATCTATATACTCACTCAAGTAGCAAAGTTCCAGACTAGTATATTATGCTGGTTTAGCACTTGCATAAATCATGAAACTCTTTTTACCATGGACGGACAAATAGTATGCACCTTGAAAGTGAAGTTTTTTTTATATATAACAAACAAAACAACAAGTAAGTTCTTTCCATCCAAAATTGTGGGACAAACAGGTGACTGTTTCAAATTCTAAACTTCCCCCGGGTTTCGGCCCGAGCTATTATTGAATGTTATTTAACTTGGAGAAAATATATATATCTTAAACTAGAAATGAATACACATATCATCACATAAAAAAACAATTGCAAGAAGATTTAATAATAACAAAAGCCTCACCATTTTTCTATATATACAAGTGTTCAAATATTAAATCATCTTCTTAAATATTTAAGATTAAAAAACATAAACAAACATATCATATATACTCTTAATAATAAACCTAGTACACCAACATCCAGAATTATATATTAGAAAAAAACAAAAAAAGGAGAAAAAAAGGAAACTAACACAGCACGGTCGTTATGTTTGGCAGCTTTCCAATAAGCATAGGCCATGGTGAACTGATAAAGATCTGTTAATAACGGCGTCACCATTGGATTTGTGGGCCCATTTATTGTTCTTTTCTTCTCTTTAACAACGCCGCCGTTCGCTTCCATGGTAATGAATTCTTGTTTCTTTGTTTGTAGGGTTTGTTAATATATGTTTATATGAATATGAAGAAGATGTTGAACGAGAAAAAATGTTGTTGGAATAACAAAAGAAAAGAGGGAGAAGAAATTTATGTTGTTGTTGTTTTTGCCAATGCCATGACAAAATTTATACTAGTTCTAGTTTTACTGTTTTACCCTTTTTAACAACTTTTTTTTTTTTTTTTTTTTTTTTTTTAACAACTTTTTTTTTTTTTCCTTATATTTGCTTAAGAATATTCTCTATCGTCTATCCCCCTCCTCTACTATGCAATATGATTTTTCTTGTTCATTCCTCAAAATATATTTCCAGAACATAAATTGTAATCTTTTATTTAAAAATTAAAAATTCAAACAATATTGTGTTAATGAAATAGTTGCTTTAACAATGTTTTCACCGAATTTGCTTCTCTTCCTATTCTTGTTTCCAATCTCGTTCTCATTTTTTTTTATTCGAACGGCAAAATTTTAATACAATACCTATTTCACAAATTCTATCTCATATGTGTCCAACGAGACTTGAACTCACAACCTCTAGGTTTGATAAGCCACTCACATACCACTGGGCCAAGAGGCCTCTAGTCAGTCTCGCTCTCAAAACTAATACATATTTCAATAGCAATACGCAACTATAACTGTTTGCCGATATAAAATCTTGTTGTTATGCATGAATAATCGCCTAGTAATAATAGTTACATTTTTTATTTTGGGTTGTAACAAAGCAAGTATTTTAAACTATCAAAAGAGATTTTAATGATTAAAGATAGTATTTTATTAAGGGTTTTTTTAACTTGTGTCTTTGGGACACAATTTAAGCACACCAAAAGTACACATGGACTCACATAAAAATATACCTGTCTGTATTTTTATGTGGATCCCTCACTCATCCCTGTGTACTTTTTTGTAAGCTTGTGTACTTTTGGTGTGTTTAACTGGTGCCTTTAGAAAAACCTTTTTATTAATGAAAAAATATAATTAATTGATACTTTTAAAACTTTGTGCATTTTTAACATGCATACTTGTTACGAAAACTTGACAGTAATGATACAAAAATAAATAATGTTTTCTTTCAAATATTCTTTTTAATTCGTCTGCTTAACAGTTATCATTTGTTGTGTTTTGTGGTGGGGTTGATTGTTGATCATGAGATTTTGTTTTATATGCTTTGATATCTATGTATAATACAATATTTGTTATTTTATAAAATATCAACAGACAATATATATTTTTTTAAAATATGTATGTAAAGCAGTAAAAGACAATATTTATGTTCCATACGGACTTGCATCTACGAATGGAATTGAACTCGAGTCTTGAGAAAGTATGTTTTGGTTTTATGACTTTGATTATTTATTCATTTTATTGTTCTTGTTGACTGAGCTTTTGTTTAAGTAAAGTCTTTAAGAAAAAATAATTATAGTTTAAGGTCAAAGAAGCAATCATCAAATATTGGTACAGTAGAAAACTCAAGAGCAAATTAATGGGTTAAGTTCATGAATTATAAAAGCTCTTTACGTAGACTTTGACTTGACCAAAAGTGTCAACGTCATTAATCTTTAAAAAAAAAATTATTTCTGTTATTAAAATCTCTACCTAAGACAAATATTAACCAAATATTTTCTTCTTATACACGTATGATTCGTGTTGTTTTAAACTTTTAATTTAAACTATATTTCTTTTTTAACAAGTTAGTAGAAAGGGCAAATGAGTGGATTTATAAAGTTGGGTGGTGGAGAAAGACTAGTTGAACTCCAATTTGACCGGTGTTGTACTCTTTCAAGTTCCAATTATCGTGCTTATAACGCATGAATTATATTCTACTTTCTACATTACTCCTACTACAAATTTGTCTTCTTGCTAATGTTATGATGTTATCTTAAGTTGATTATTGTTCACCTTCAAATTGAGAACTTTACAAAGCTATTTACAATTTTGAACTTTTGATAAGATACAATGAATATTAAAAGGTTTCTCTCCTTTTACTACCAGAGCCGTCTTTGAAGGTGAGGTAGGCGAATACCCACAACCCCCACATTTATAAAGGCCTCAAATTTTGTCCCGTTAACAATTATATATATGTGTACATATATGTTTCTCAATGAAAAAAGCAATTAGGTGGTACATCTTAAATTGGTTATATGTTTAACGCTTAAATGACAATTTTGCATTATATCTTATAAAACGAGAACATTTTTGTATAACATTAGTTTTTGAAAGCATTATTATGGATTTTTACCTTGAGCCCCAAAATCTCGGGATTTTACCATGCTCCCATTGCTACACAAAGGAATCTATTGAGCTCTTTAATATGCTCACATATAAGTTAAGCTCTATGTGAAGTTGTGAAGCGATCAAGCGAGTATGACATAGGAAACGTGTAGGAGGTTTGGTAGAATTTATACGATCTTATTTTATTTAACCTTATTGTAGTTGTCGTTATAACTTGTAAGTCTTAATTATTACATGCCCCGGTATTTGAATTAATCAA
The DNA here is from genome assembly GCA_014162995.1 of Artemisia annua. Taxonomy (NCBI): domain Eukaryota; kingdom Viridiplantae; phylum Streptophyta; class Magnoliopsida; order Asterales; family Asteraceae; genus Artemisia; species Artemisia annua. Next base: position 27,206 of record LBNU01032031.1, read on the forward strand.
ATACCTATTGCACAATTTTTTGAAAAAATAGAAAAAAACTATAGCATAACTTTTTTTAAATGTCTCAACTCTCAAAGACTCAAAATGAAAAGAGAATTAAAGAAATGAGATAGACCCAAAAGGCCAAGTCCCGGTCTTAAAAGATTTCGGTCCAGACCTTAGCCTTGGGCTTTTATATAACCAGGCTTAGGCTCTATAATTCGGTCCATACTCCATACCTTACATCTGTATGTGCGAGATTTTATCTCTCTAAAAGTTTAGTTTAATTCACAGCTTTAGTTCTATGTTGCAGAAAACAAAGTAGTGACTGTAAACCTACTTGCTTAATCTAAGATGAAATGTCAGTGTTTTTACTGTTTCCGTCATTTGAAAGTCAACCATCAAGTGCTAGATCTTTTACTGACAAAAAAAGATGTAATCAAAGTACATATATACGAATACAACTACTTTCTTGAATCCCATACATAGTTCAAGACAAAACAAGATGTATGTAGTTCAATCTTGCCATTTTTATTATGTATGTTTTGTTTAAAGTTTAGACAGAGAACCGTTATGCAAGATATAAATCCTCAAACTGGGCATTTTTAGTTTCTCCCAGGATCCAAATGCCCATGTTTTTGGACCGTATCCAATAAATTATATTAGCTAAAGTGAGCAATACCAAATCCTATACTTTCGAATTCCAAAAACTGGATGTAGCCATTACCCAAGTGAAAGCAATATATTAACTAATGTTTGATTTCGTTAACTTATACTACCCAAGTATTAAACTTTTTCCTTTTATGTCACTCNGCTTTAGTTCTATGTTGCAGAAAACAAAGTAGTGACTGTAAACCTACTTGCTTAATCTAAGATGAAATGTCAGTGTTTTTACTGTTTCCGTCATTTGAAAGTCAACCATCAAGTGCTAGATCTTTTACTGACAAAAAAAGATGTAATCAAAGTACATATATACGAATACAACTACTTTCTTGAATCCCATACATAGTTCAAGACAAAACAAGATGTATGTAGTTCAATCTTGCCATTTTTATTATGTATGTTTTGTTTAAAGTTTAGACAGAGAACCGTTATGCAAGATATAAATCCTCAAACTGGGCATTTTTAGTTTCTCCCAGGATCCAAATGCCCATGTTTTTGGACCGTATCCAATAAATTATATTAGCTAAAGTGAGCAATACCAAATCCTATACTTTCGAATTCCAAAAACTGGATGTAGCCATTACCCAAGTGAAAGCAATATATTAACTAATGTTTGATTTCGTTAACTTATACTACCCAAGTATTAAACTTTTTCCTTTTATGTCACTCATTTATCAATTTATACGCCTCTCATTTATGTGTTTGCTTTTGTTATACCAATTTCGGACAATTTTTTCTCGAAAATCTTTGAAACAACGAGAATGAAGCTAGATATAACATATTAAAACAATACAAATAACTATTGAAATGTAAAATATCAGTTTTAACCATTATTTAAGTGCAACTTTATTTAATCGAAAGTGATTTGTGATAATTTAACTAATGTTTTATGTTTAAACTTTTAATTTTATTGTTTTGTTATGTTAAAGTTAACTTTATTCTTGAAATTATACAATTTCTGGCAAGAATTTGAACGAAATTGATATAAACGAAAACAAACACATATTTAGGTGGCCCATAGCTAAGTTTAAACAAATAGGTGGCCTAAAAGTAAGAAATTTAACAGTTGGCTGGACTTCTGGTACGTAACCCCTTAAATATATTGAGTAATAATTGAGTAAACATACACTTTACATAGTTCACAAGGAAGGGTCTTGAATCCTACTAGGCATTTAGTATAGGGAGCATCAGTTCAGTTAATTCATTGGATTCATAGTTTTGTACCAAGTTTTGGTAATCATAAATGACATAAACAAAGGACATGCTACCAAAGACAACCCTTGATCCATATAGCTAAGGTCTTTTAGCAGTCAGATTACAGTTACCAAAAGTCAACCATAATGAAAGCTCAAGCATCATTCAAGGTTTAAATTATAACAAAACAAAGTATATGCACAAGTCTTTCATATGCCAATGTAACCAATACTAAGTCAACGCGCCAACTGCTAAAGAAATTTCAAATCCATTGCGGGAAATGGCATACTTTAGCTCTTTGCATTGTCGTCCTAAGATTCATTTCTGGTGCAAACCCCTAACAAGAAGCCAAATACAGAGGGTTTAAAACATGGTCCGCGGATGTTACTGAAATAGACATTTTATATGTATACCAATAGAAGCTTACCCGTTTAGATTATCGGGAAGGACCAATTTCTGCTCCGAATTCATCAGTTGAGTACCATCAGATCCACTGCTATTTATCAAGCATTCCTACAAATTCACAGAAACATGAATATGTACAGATTTTGTTCTTTTATTTTTATCAAACATGAAATAAGACTAAGAACTCACCTTAAAGGGTCCAAGCGGAGGTCTGAAAGACGACAATGACGGCCCTTGATTCATTATATGTGAAAGATTAGGGATTGATGGTTGGCTTCGATTGGTGGATTGAATTGGGAGGTTGAGCATGGGATTCATGTGTGGTTCTTGGTTCAGTCGGGTCATGTTTGGGAGTTCATTTCCTTCATTGAAGCCGGGTCGTGAATATGGGAGCTGTTGAGGCTGTAGAAGTCCAGGTGGTACCGACATGGAATATAAATTTATTCCATTCCTCATTGTTAACATCTGAATATTAATGAAATTGTTAAGTTCCGGTAACTTTAATCATAATCTGCATAAAACTTCTTTATAATATAACACAATATATTAAGATTAGATGTGGCAACATGGGTGGGTTGAGGTTGAACCCAAAAGGGTCGATCGGGGAAACCAGCTGCTCATTTGTCCATTTTAAAATAGCTTAATAGATAATTAATACGTTAGTAATGTTTACAAAGAATAATGATCAGATAAAACTAGTTAGGAGACTATGACTATGAAAGTAATTAAAGGTGTTTGTTTAAGATGAGAGGGCCTACCACTATGGTAATGAATGATAAATATAATCTATACTCCATATACATCAAGAGACATATGTATGGATCTTTCATGGGTGAGGGACCCACCACTACTATCAAACTCATACCCATTGTCATTCATGCCAGCATACCAAACGCACCCTAAATATTTCAAGTGGGCCATGACCAATTTTATTTTAGAGGTGCATCTTCATTTGGCTCGTGGGTTAGTCAAGGTCCTATGTGTCTATGTCATTAGTTCAAGTTTTTGTATGTATTTGTTCCTTTTGGGTATGCCTCGTATTGTATTTTCCTTCCTAGGTTTTATATATATTGTTGCCTTTCCAAAAAAAAAAAAAAAAAAAAAAAACTTCAAGAAAAAGACTTCGGACAACTTTGATTGCGTACCTGTACTCGGAGCTGAAGCTGCTTCAGATATTCAATGGCTTCATCCAACATCGAAGCCTTGTCCGTCTATTAGTCACATTCAAAACCACAAATCAAAACCCCAATCCATAACAAGAAAGTTACACAAATGAGGTTACTTCTAGGGCCATTTATACGACACAAATGATCATTCTGTGTAATTATTCTCAGGCATTTCAATTGTTGAATAAGAATATGCAAATCACTAACCTTATTTGAATTAGGAATCAGTTTCTGCAACGCTTTCATTTTCTCATTTATGCGGCTTCTCCTTCTCTGTAAGAAACACAACCCGTAAATATCAAAATCACAAATACAAACACAAATGCAAGCAGAAAATGAAGATGGGGGCAAACCTTTTCTGACATATTATGAACCTCTGCAGCTCTAGTTCGTTTCGAAGGATTTCGAGGAGTTTGGTTTGATTTTGTCGCCATATCTTCCAACAAATTTTCAAAACCACCCTCCTAATCACCATCAATCCAAAATCAAGATTTTAAGCATCATCCTCAAGCTAAACTTGTACATACAGTACTTTTAAATCTACCAAGAATATCACTAGCTTATATATATAGTTATAGAATAAGCGTCACAAACTAATTGAAGACCAGTTATCTGACTATAAAAAGCCCGGATAAGCTGTTTGCATATTCAATCCTCGTTTTACTAATGTCATTTTAATCTGAAACTCCCTAGAACATATTTTTAAGCACATTATGCTAGTCCCAAATTTTCAACTTCAACCGCATACTATATATACTAGCTCCCTCCAACTTGACTTGTTTAAGTCAAATATTATTACGAGTACTTCTGTTCACATTAATGCAAAATATACTTAAACATAGTGCATTAACTTAACATCTCATTTTTCTTTACATGTATGCAACATATTTTTGTGTAGTAGTTCAAAAAATGCATTTTCGAACCACATTTAGCATACTGTATATGTATATATTTGAAAGATTTTGGCTACTAAGTACAATTAGTATAATTATAATGCATATTTTTTAAGAGGTGATAATTAAGTCATTTTTTGTATGTGTACACCTAGTCTGCTATGTAGTTGTGTCTATACATTACCTCTCGGTTTTTGTTTTTTATTTTCAAACAGATCTCAAATAAACGTTACCATTGCACCAAAAGGCTCATTAAATAACTTTACCAACAAATTTCATAAAACTTAACAATACAAAAATATATAAAAAAAAAAAAAAAAAAAAAAAAAAAAAAAAAAAAAAAAA